>OMNN01050878.1:2500-14847 GCA_900302755.1 Chromis chromis
CATGGATGAAAAGAAAACACATAAATCTCAATGAAACCATTTAAATTTTATTTATAAGGTTTAAAACACGTTTACATCTTTATGATGATGATGAGTGATTGGCATGCAGTTTAAGGTCTATTTACATTTCAGCATATTACAATCAAAATGTATGTCATTTAAATAACTGTAGGACTTTCTAGTTTACTAAGTAGTTAGTCCCTGTTTATTTTTATTTTCAGCTTATTGCATCACCATGCCCAGTCTTATCTAAAACATTGACCCATTTCATAAAAAGGCCTCTTCTGAGTATTTCATCATTCTGTCTCTTACATCCCACCCTCTCCCCTCTTTGTTTCCTCGTACAGGAATGTGGGCGTGTCGTCATGCTGTTACTTTCCTCCCAGAAACACCTTTCAGTAGAGAAACAAAAAGTATGTCAGGAATTTCAGAGAAAGTTGATAAAAAGTTAGTAAAAAAAAATAAAAATAAAAAAAGGTTATCTGCTGCTTGAAAGCAGGCAGAAGGTGAATCCAAAGGCAGAAGACTCAAAATAGAGCAAAACTGAGTCTATTGGTCTGACCTGCTGCGTTGTCCTCATATGGGTCGAACTGCGTGTTGTGAACTATTGGACATGGCCTCTCATCTTTCAGCTCTGGTACACTTCCTGGTAAATCTTCCAGCACCTGTGCTGCCGCTGGGACCTGACCGGCCCGCAAGGACACCACAGGGTCCTCAGGGCAAGTAGACTTTCCGACAGTTGCCTCCCAGGCAACTGAGGAAAAGAAAATATTCAGATATGTGCAAAAAAGCAAATCTTTAAATGCAAAATATACAGACACTGTAATGAAGGACAAGATATAATATTTCCTTGTGGATTACAAATGAAAAGAAAAAACAAATAGATGGAGTAGATAAAACAGGATATAGCTATAGAGAGAAATGGCCGGTTGAATGTTAACGAAATGCTAAGAAGAAGGTGCACCAGAACAGATGGCTTTCAGATAAAGGAAACATCCTAATGGAAGCATTCTGGTCTATATTTATTTCGTAGAGTCCAAAGACCTCTGCATGAGGCCACGTGAATACAAATGCACAGATGATAAATTGCAAAACCATGCAAAACCCATCTGTATCTATTTCTGCTACAGATGAAGTGAGCTAATTCTACAACCATTTAAGTGTGCTTATCCCTGTTAGTTTGTGAGTTTGCATGTCTACGTCTGGTTCAAGTGGACCCGGCTCTCCAACCGGACCCTGCCAGGAACAACGTGGTATGTTGGATGTTGGATGTTCTGATACACTGAGTACTTCACTGCTTCACAATGGAGGCAGCCAAGCAGCTAAAATATTTAAACCTCGTCTAGCTTCACCTGTCTGCCTGCAACACATTTATCTCACAGAGCAGCCCCCTCTTTAAACCAATTTGGTATCAGATACAGCACAAAAACACAAGGATACCATTATCACTGTGCAGATGAATATAAGAAACAGGTACTGTGAGTTGCTGGTGTGTTTACCACTCACGTTGCTTGCCTGCAGGGGCTACAGAGTGATGTCTCCCCACTTTCTTCCCCAGGAACGTCAGTGAATAAGATCCATTGTCAGCTCCAGAGGAGTTAACATACATTGTGTATATTACTGTGTGTTGGTCGTCCAGTACTGTTCTTGTGTTTGGTCTTTGTAAGCTCGCGTATGCACCTGGATCAGTCAGAAATCTGCAGAGAAAAGAGGGTTAAAATCATTTTAAAGCCCCAAAAGATGAGCATTTTTAATCAATTTGCAATAGAAAATCCCCAGATATTTGAATCTGCATGGTGAACCCTTGTTCAACCCTCAAATTTTTTGCAGATGTCAAAAAGCTCACACAGCTGATTCGCTCAGGGAGTGTAATCCTTTTGTCAGCCTCTCCAAGCTACTATAAGCTGCAAGCTTTTCAACAGGAACAACTGAAAATCCTAAACTTTGAGTCCTTTTTTCCTTCAGTTTTCCTCATTTCATGGAGCTGTATCAGAACAAATCTGCCATTTCACTTGGCAGGAGCAGGCACAGTGCCAGTTCTTTTATGACTAGGTTTGAATTTACTGAAAGGCCACCTGCAAAATGAAGTCTTTTACCATCACACTGAACAAAATACATATGAATGAATCATAAAATGCATTTACTTTCAAAAGAGAAGAGAGGATGACAGAACTGGAAAGCAGAATAAAAAAAATCTGATTATAAGGAATACCTGGTCAGCGCAGATCAGATGCCTTCAGTGCGATTCAGTGCAGTTTGGGTGCTGCTATGCTGACCAGGAGGATGAGTGGATCCTTATCTCTTAGGGGAACCAAACGCTCAACAGTCTTTAAATATTAAACCAGCAGAGATGGAGTTTCACCAGGTACTGGCTTAAACTCCACAGAGCCTGTTGGTAAAAAGATGCCCCAAACAGTCCTCAGGTTTCCCGTGTGTAAGATAGAGATTGTAACTGGACGCTTTCACAGTCACACTCACAGACACACATATGTAGTTCATACACACACTCACTTCACTCGTTTCTGTTTGTTTTCCTGGAGACCCAACACTTTCCTGTGTTGTTAGAGACAAACTGAAACAAGTCACCTACATGTAGGCACGGAGGAGTATCAATAAATGATTTTTATGCAGGTTTGTTGTGGTGAAGAGAACATCACATCGCATATAATTCATAGAAATGGTATATTTGCTTCTCTACTGTATCCAAATTCCTCCTAAAGGTGTAATTATGGGATAAAATCAATGTCATGGTCACTACTGCTTCTGCTGATGCTGACGCTGATTATTGCACTCTTGTGCCCTGTTGTTCTTGGCCAAGCCCCTTGAAGAGGATTTCCTTTCTTTTGTAGACCAAGACACTCATTTGGAACATTTGGACCACAGCTTGAGCATCTGTTTAACACACCTTACTTAGAGGTAAATCCAGCCATGATGCCACTTTAATGAAAATACAGCTTTGCCTGCTATTTCTTTTTTCACAATCCAAACACTGCTCTCACCACATTCCAGCGCGGATGTATAAAGTGTCACGTTGTCAAATGTGGAAAAATGTCATCAGGCACCAGGCACAACAGGGAAGGAAGGCCTTTTAGCACAGAAAGACATGAACACACCTCGCACACAGTATGTGACCTGTAAAGTTTTGATTGGTTTGTATAATGACAAAGACTGACTGTGTTAAAACAATCACCGATCAAATGTGTCATCATCTTGGCTGTTAACCTCAGCTGTGTGAAAGCATTTGCCCAAAGATGAGGCATGCAGCCTGCACGTAGAGTCAGGCCCCGGCTGCACCGTCATGACAACGTGCCGCACCCTAAAGCAACTTATTACCTCATCACATCAGCCTTTTATGAATTTAAAGGTAGTCTCTGCTCCGTGGAGCCCCACAGATAATGAGATGGTAATTTTACAGATAGATATTCGCAGTAGTAGAAGTGGATTCATTGGATTAGACTGTGTGTAAAGTAACCTCCTGATAACATTTTTGCCTGAGGAGAGATAACAGCAGGAAGGTCAAAAGAGAGATTTACTTCACTCTGTCTTCGAGCAAATCAAACAGCAGTGGCAGCAAATATTCCTTCAGCTAGGGACACTAAACATTCCAGCTGTGGAACTACGTGTACACATGACAACAACATGCACATATGTTCCTACAGAGCCCACAAAACAAGTTATTTGCCCTATGCTAACAAACATGCTCAAACTACTCAATGAACATACATTTTTTATCATTTAAATGTTTAAATGAAACGTGTCTTGCAAGTAAAACAGCATAATAATTATATATAATGAATAAAAACACACACAAGAAGTAAAAAAGTATAGATGTACAATATATAACCAAACTACACACTATAAGCACACTACTCCTTAAGTCCCAGCTGTAGGTGTATATTAGTGATTTTTCCATGAAATCCCGATTTTTATGAAGGATTACGACCTGGCATTTGATCAGCATATGTTTTCAAGTAGCCTAAGCAGCGTGGCTGTTTTAAATCTGCTGGACAAACTGTTCCTGGTTTTTACGCACTGAATAAAGGCTGAGCTATGGACGGAGTTCCGTTGCGCACCGCTGGAGACGGTTCAATCCAATGGCAGCTGTGGAGGAGGGAGGGTGGGCTGGACCCGTTACTAGGTGGGGTTTATGTTGGCGTATAAATAAACTCTTTCTGCCACTACAACGCCCCTGGAAACTTAGTGAGACAAACTTTTCTCCTCTAGACCCGCACGGTAAGTCCTCTCTTACAGATCTATACACTGTTCTTCATGATTTTAGTTTACGAGTTTATGGAGAGATGTGAGAGGCTTCAAGTCTCCTCTTGCTAGAGGTATTGATGCAACCTGTGTGGGTGTGGTTGGGAAAGTAGCAGAGAAAAGTTTTGGATTTACACATATGACTAAAGTAAAGTGTGGTGTTGGTTGATTACGCACCGGATCTGTTGCTCTGTTTCAGCAGTAAATTGAATGAAAGTAGATGGAATATGTCATTTATCCTAATTCACTGTATGTCCGCATTCGAACTGGGTGTGGGTGTGGCCACACGTTCTATACATGCTTGCCATTATGGAAAAGCACCCACCATAAACCTATAGTAAATATGCACAGTTATATCTAGAAGAAGGAAAAGCAAACACGTTCTTTCTTTCTTGTGCTAACATGTTTAATAGATAAGAACTTTACTCAAGTAGTATCAATGAAAGAGTCAGAATATCGTCTTTTGAATACCATTTACAGTATGTACAGTAGATTTTATTATGTTTAATTTTAAGATGTTTCACTCTGTCTCACAGCAGATCTCTTTCGAAATATTAAATGCTACTTTAGGTACTTTAGATCAGTCCTGACACTCTCTTCTCTTCTCTTCTCTTCTCTTCTCTTCTCTTCTCTTCTCTTCTCTTCTCTTCTCTTCTCTTCTCTTTTCTTCCTACAGACAGACCCCAGCAGTCCCACCATGGCCTTCATCCAAGCTTTCATGCAGCAAACTGTCTATCTGGGCCTGCCTGATGACTCAGTACGTAACTCTGTGGTTCTGTTCCAGTTGCTAAGGCAAACCCACTCTTGTTTTTCTTTTTTTTTCTCTTCCTGTGGTATGCTCGGGTGGAAAAAATGACCAGGCAGTGTTTAGACCTGCCGGGAGAAGTGTAGAAGATAATGAGGAAAAAGAATGAATGAGTTGAAAGGTGGTAGAAAAGGAGGAAAGGGAGTGAGACGGAGCATGAAGATAAGATGAGTGCTGTAATTAAAGTGAAAGGGAGTCTGGAAGATAAAGATTATATGCGATGAGAATGACCATAAGTCTTGTGAGCGTATGACTCAGAGTGAGGAATTTACACCCCTCCCTTTAAGAACTCTGCAAACAGAACAAGATGCTACTTCTTCTTTCCCTGGTTTCTTAAAGTGAACGAGGGGAAAGTTGCATAAGGTTATCCTGCATGATTTCAGTCTGTGTTCTTCCACTCTCCTACTAACTGTTTAGTTCAGTCCAACAGGGGCGTGTACAAGCATCTTAAAGGGCTCTGACATGAGGTTTTGAAGGCATGGAGATGCAGGGGCGGAGACTGCCAGGGGAGGGACCAAAGAGGATGTCTTTTTATAAGTCTTTAGTATGTCTTAAGCTGGAGGACAGATGGAGGCAGTGTGAAAGAAAATTCTGTCAGTTGTAGCACCTGAGGCATTTGTTCGAGGCACTTTTGCAACCCACCTTATACACACTCTTGAGCATAAGTCCAGTATTTACCAAACACACAATAATCTGTGATGTCTCTCAGGCCTTGAAGAACGAGGGTACGGTGACTGCAGCACCCAATTTCAGCCCCAATGGAGATGCAGGAGTCTTGGACAAGGCCATCAAGACCAAAGGTAAACTTAAAATCCTCACAGGGAGGCTTGGGAGCGTGCCTGAACATGCTTTGGTGTTGCAATCCATCTCAGTGAAGTGCTTCTGTAAAGAATCCTAACACCCTCTGCTGGCTGTCATGCAATATTACTGCATACAGCCTCATGTGTGGTAAAAAGTCAGCTCAGATCTCTAAGTGGGCCTTCACCCTCAAGTACAAATGTTGCCTGTCTGTAATGTTATAGACACTGATTGATAGAAATGATTCTCCTCCATCACTCCTGCAGGTGTGGATGAGAACACCATTATTGAAATTCTGGTCAAAAGGAGCAACGAGCAGAGACAGCAGATCAAAGAGGCTTACCAGCAGGCCAGTGGCAAGGTAATAAGAACTGCACTTCACGGCAAGATACATTCACTTTAGATTTAGTGCTAGAGATAGCTGCATGCTCTGAATGATATATTTACTCATGCATATGCTGTTCCTCTGCAGCCGCTGGAGTCGGCATTGAAAAATGCTCTGAAGGGAGATCTGGAGGATGTAGTGTTGGGTCTGCTGAAAACACCGTCCCAGTACGATGCCTGGCAGCTGAAACACGCTATGAAGGTACATACACCTGCATGTCTCACTAAAACTGATAATAAATGTATAAACTCCTTCAACCGTTAGAAACCAATGATACGGGAGCACATCTAAGGTGAATGCTGTGGCCTCACCATCATCGGTTATTTCTGGTGTATAATAATATCCACCCACTTCCACATATTCATCCATTGTTTTCTTAAAGGGAGGCTAAAACATGTGTCTGCTTGAATTGGGTTTGTGAAGAATAACAGGTCTGTATTAATCTATCTATCCATGTTTCAGGGTCTGGGAACAGATGAGGACACCCTGATAGAGATTCTAGCTTCCCGAAACAACAGACAGATCATGGACATAAAGAAAGTCTACAAGGATGGTGCGTATTTAAGCAACTATCTTCAGTTTCCACAAGCTGGTATTTGGAAATAGTATTCATATTCTGAGTATTAATTTTGCACTCTTTATGATTTCTATGCCAAGAATACAAGAAGGAGCTGGAGGAGGACATCAGGTCTGACACCAGTGGAGACTTCAGGACTGCCCTCCTTGCACTCTGCAAGGTACAGATGTGTCCCTACCTGCGTTGTGTTGGGTGTTTCATTCAGTACTTTGTGGCAGAATTTTAAAGGCACATTTACCGCAATCAATTATTCAGTCACAGAACCAGGACACCTGTAAGTTCAGAGGCAATATAACACTCCCTCCTGTAGCTGTGACAGTACTAAGCTAACAGTGGCTTATAAAAAATACACAAGCTCACTCCCTTGATACACACATATATGTACACACATATGGGCATCTTACAAGGGTCAACTCAATATGCCGAACATCTGTTACATTTTAGATCAAATCAGAAGCTGCACTTCAATAAAATGATGACAAACATGTAACTCCAGAATATCCGTTGGGTACATTCATATTATATTCCAACTTTTCTACATCTATAGGATATTTCATTATTCATCAGGCAGCTCTTAGCATTTTTTCCCATTCTTTTTTCAATTTGCATGCATAAAACATGTAGAAAAATGTGTCACTTACAGCACGGAAGCCCAGTTTGGTTGGGCGCAGCACAGTGAACATGCTTTGTTTGTGTATCGCAGGCCGGCAGGACTGAAGGAGTTTGTGAGCAGCTGGTTGACAGCGATGCCAGGGCTCTGTACGAGGCCGGGGAGGGGAGGAAGGGCAAAGACTGCTCGGTCTTCATTGACATCCTAACCAGCAGGAGTGGCCCTCATCTTCGTAAAGGTGAGCTAACTCACTGTCCTGCTGTGTAAAATCTATGTTTCACTATTTGTCTTTGTTGGATCTAACAGCTGTCCTCTGCTTCTTCTCCTTCAGTATTTGAGAGGTACTCAAAGTACAGCAAAGTGGATGTGGCCAAAGCGATCGACCTGGAGATGAAGGGAGATATCGAAAGTTGTCTCACAGCAGTAGGTAAGGGCACAATCCTCAACTTTAACTTTATTGCTTTAACAATAAACCAGTAGCTTATGCACAGATGAGATTTAAACTTGAACCTTTTTTTTTTCAATAACCACAGTGAAGTGTGCTGGAAGCAGGGCTGCTTTCTTTGCAGAGAGGCTCTACTTGGCCATGAAGGTACAGTATTAGTCGGCTATTATTCACACAATATATATAAAAAACACATGCAGGATGTTGTGCTTGCTGGCTAAGTCCTGACTCTTTTTTTTGCCCATCAGGGTAAAGGTACCCGCAAAAATATCCTGACTCGCATCATGGTGAGCCGCTCTGAAATTGACATGAAACGGATCAAGGACGATTACAAGAAAAACTACGGCAAAACACTCTACCAGGAGATTTTGGTGAGCAAACATCTCATGATTATGACAATAAACCCATCTCAGAGGTTCCGTTCTGCTTTCATAAGCTCTGCATATGACAATGCACAAAACAAAATGTAAAGGAAATGAGTTTAAAGTTTTGCTGACTTTTTCTCCTTCAGGACGACACCAAAGGAGACTATGAGAAGATTCTGCTCGCTCTCTGTGGGCCTGAAAACTAACAGCCTATCATCAGGATCAAATCTCATACATCCAAAGATGCACCACAATGTCCAGCTGTGGAAAAATCACCTGTTATCTCTTGACATGTAATGTGCCTTATGAATGCCCTTGTGGAGAACTGACGAGACAGTCTTTCTTTGACTGCCATGACATTTAGTAGATACAGCAGTGAGCAAAGATTAATGTGGAGTTGGCACTGCTTCGGCAGATCTTTTCTTTCCAAGTAAATCCTTTTATTCCAGCGTTTCAGCGTAGATCTCACAGCTTTATGCCAGTGGGCCTGTGCTCGAGACAGACTTAGCTTTGCACTTCCTAGATTCTCTATCTGATGCTCAAAGAGAAGCTGAAGTCAGTGATCACAGTGCAGCTGCTATCAGATGTATACAGATCATGTGCCAATCATTTAGTGGAAACATTACCCTTGAAAGAGCTTGAACGTTATGCAAATAAAAGCTTTTTTTATAAAGGCCTATCTGAGTGTTCTTGGTTCTTTGGACATGCACACACAGCACATACCAGACACACATGAACAAATCAGCTATAATATGTTGTGGGATATTTTAACACTAGTAGTATGAGTACTTTGCATTTTATCCAGAAAAATAATAATCTATTTTTAATCTAGAATCCACAGATATAAGATCCAATATATAAATACATATAGAGATAAGAGATGTAATACATGAGGAATGGGTCGCATACAAAAAGTGGGAATACAGCTATTGAAGGCTATATTTTAGTATGATTAGCAGATGTAGTGCTGCCAAGTTGGGTAATAAAACGGTTTTCTGTGTCACTACAAAGATGATAGTAATAATGATGATAATACACAATGATAATAACTAATAGTAAAACAATCTAAACAAAAAGCAGGCTGTAGGCTTTTAATATCTTAAATGGTTAATACTTACGAACCATTCTCTGGTTGCCATCCGCAGAAGGGGGATTGCTGCCGCAGAACCTGGCAACCTCATAGCTCATCCGGACCACAACTATAAACAAGCGGAGCACCCTCACCGGTTAGCTAATGCTAGGCTAACCAAATTTCTTCTTCGTATGTGTTAAAGTTTCTCTCACAGTAGATACGCAACTGTTCTGTTTTACTGTCAAACTGCATGTAAACCCCAAATCTGATACTGACACATGGTGTAAATGTGTTTTAAAGCTGTTCGTTAACTACGTTTAGCATGACAGCCTGCTAGCATGCTAACGGCATGTAGCAGTCAGTTTGGCAACAAACTTGACTGTTGTACCTGCTGCAAAATGTCAACGATGCAAAGTCATGCTTTTGTTTTGATAGAGAGTAAATATTAAAAACACAAGTGGTAGCAATAATGTTTAACATGTTTATGAACAGAAGTCCTTTGACTTTGAGGGGGCCTTCATTAGCAGGTTACTGTAACTGAGCTGGGCAGAGAGGCAGTAAAACTGCAGAAGGAGGCAGCCTTTTAAGGCTGCAGGAAGGAGCTGTGGAAGTATTTAGCCACCCAGTGTCTTACACAACAAGATCCTAAGTTCATCATAAATAACGATGATTTTCTCACTCCGTCTTTTATTTCAGGTCAGTCAGCTCCTCTGGATCACTCGAAGTACTCCCTTTTAATCTAAATAATGACAATGACCTGACCAATGGACCACTGCCGTGTCAGCTCAACCAGAGGGCTACTTTTGGAGATAGATCATGAATGACAAACTAGTTTTCTTAGGCCTGCTGTACTTTGTCCAGGGCATCCCCTATGGTCTCCAGTCTTCCCTGCTCCCTGTCTACCTGCGTGGAGCTGGTCACTCTCTCACCCGCATCGGTTTCACCAAGATACTCTACTTCCCCTGGGTGCTCAAAGTACTCTGGGCCCCTTTGGTGGACCGCATCGGTACCAAGCGCCGCTGGTTGGTGGGGACGGTTTCTGGTTTGGCTCTGACATGCCTCTCCAGTGCTGCCCTGGCCCCAGAGGCACACATCTGGGGAGTAGCTGGGACCCTGTTGGCCATGAACTCCCTGGCTTCTGTGCAGGATATTGCTGTGGATGGGGCCGCGGTGGGGCTGTTGAAAGGACGTGGGGAGCTGGGGCTTGGCAACACGGCCCAAGTCGTGGGCTACAAAGCCGGGTCAGTGTTTGCTGGAGGTGGACTCCTGGCTGTGATTGACGTGGCTGGATGGAGCTGGATGTTTATGCTGCTGACGTTTGTGTATGCAGGCGTGGCTCTGTTTGTGTGGGGGGCCCCTGTGCTGGATGATGAGAATGTGAAGGGCCAACAGGCAGATGGCACCAGAAGGGGAGGGCAGGGAGCCGACGCTATGAGGCCATGGAGGGTGTGGAGGAAGCTGCTGGCAGTGCCTGGCACACCTTGGACGGTCCTGTATGTGCTGACATACAAACTGGGTAAGTCTGACTAAGCACATGTCAAAGCTTAATTGAATAGACTCAGACATGAAACAAATGCTGAAGATGACAATATTATTCATTTTCCCTTTTACATATTTGCCACCTAGGCCGAAAAATTACACAGATATTTGGTCTGAAACGTTCTTGATGAAACTGTAATTTGTTTTCCTTGTTGATTAATTTGTCATTAAAAAAAAAAAAATTGTCCTTCCCAGGTTTTGTCCAAACAAAAATCCTAAAGATATTTAGTGTACAAAGATACAACACAGAGAAAAGTAGAAAATCCTCTAAATGGAGAGATCAGCATTATCTGCCTAGAAATGGGGTCTCTTTTTCTCTCCATCATATCCATTTTTAAAATGTATTTTCTGTTTGCAAGCTAACCTTTAAAAATTAATTCTCAGAAGCAATGAAAAGTCATATTTCCAGAAACTGGACCTTTTGAACTGCTTCAGTTTGTCTTGCTGTCTCCTGTAGGGCCCAAAGATCACCACTAGATGTCTCTGTTGGTGTTTCTATTAGGACTGAACTCAGGAATGAGAGTACTGAAGAAGTTTGGAAAGCAATCATTGCAAGGCATTTTATCATGTTTTAGTAGTTCCTGTTGGCACATTGGGAAATACAAACTTTGAACAGATAAAGTAGTAGTTTTTAATGTCACAGTTACACAAGTCCAAACTTAAGGCACTTGAAAAAGAATACAATGTTAGTTTGAATGCATCGTGAGTTCACGCACACAGTTTTGAATGGGTTTGTTCCAATAAGAAGCTAAAATTTTAAAGTAGTTTTGAAATAGTCTGGCTTGTGTGTGTGGGAGAGAGAGTTGATATGACCAGAGTTTGGTGTTTGGTAGCAGAAGGGGATTATGTAAGGATTAGAGTGTCTTTGTGTCTGTGGCGTTCAGAAACTGAAATGGAAGACGGCGCATCCTGCTGATGTGTGTTTATGTGTATGTGTGTACGTGGGTGGTGGGAATATAATTGTCTCCTCGCATTTGCATAGTCTTTACTTGTGTATGTGCATCAATGTATATGCCTTTGTTTTTAAATTGTGTGTGTATGTGTGTGCGTGTGTGTTTTTGAGAGAGTGTTAAGGGTGGCTCAGTAATCGGATAAGCCCCAGCAGACGACACTACTAGACAAAATATGAAGGCTGGCTGGACCCCCTAATCTGTCTAGGGAGCACCCCCCCACCGAACACTCTCCCTGTCACACGAGCACAGACACACACACACGCACTGTTGGCTGATGCTCATGATTACAACAGTAATTACTCTTAGTATTTTCAGTGTCGTGATTGAGCTCTCTAGATACATTAACAGTCTTGTCACTTGTTAGCATTTCCCGTTGTAGCAATTTAAATGTTTCCCACCTTTGCAGCAAAAAAAGGGTTGTGTAATATTTTAGATTAGGCCTGGATGTGCCAGCATAATTGCCTATGTGAGACAGTATTGTTTTTGTTCAAGGGGTATGTGGGTATGTTTGTGTGAGACCGGTAATCTGGCTGTCTGAACC
>OMNN01050892.1:0-12057 GCA_900302755.1 Chromis chromis
TGCACGTGCGCTCTCTCACACACACACACAAACACACACACACACACGCACACATAAACACACACACACGCACAAACACACACAAAAACACACACACACACACACACACACACACACACCCACACACACACACAACCCCTCACCCTCCAGGGACCACGGGAGAGGAGGGGGGTTGCACCGGTTCATTAGTCGTGACTGTAGAGACAGATGACGCAATGAAACAGGATTAATGGTCCGTGTACGATTTATCAGTTAAAGGTTATGATTCGGGATCCAAATTAAAAAAATGTAAATTTTGGCACTTTACTCTGAGATCTCAGTGGGGACGTTTTTCATTTTTAACACCGTGAACCAATGACAGAAGAAAGAACATGGGCTGGAACTGCCTCTAATTGGTCAGCGGATTATAAAGTGTTTCTCACACAGAAAAGTATAAAGTACCAATTTTTGTGTCTCTGTAATCATGCATAAATATTCAAATGTAATTCTACAATATACGGTGCATATGAATTGAACTTCACAGAATGCAGTGTGGAGGATGTGGATGAATTGAAGTTCATACGAGGGAACAGAAGCGAACAAATTACAGCCTCTGCATCTGTCAAAGATAAAATCACTGAAACAACATCTTCATGTGGTTGATGTGCTTCCTGTTGAAACAAAGTGTTGCGGTGCCACTCGCATGAAAGTCACTTGTGATGTTTTTGTATTATTACTGTCCCCCAACACAGTGAACTGAGAGGAGATGTTTTATCTGGATAAACTGTCACAGCAGTCATAAAGTGTGACAGAATGGCCTAATAAAGCAAAAGGGAGGGGGAAAAAATGATGCTACCAGTAAAATGTGTCGACATAACAGCCACGGATGCGACTCAGCATATGCACTGCAAACTGCAGAGAGAAGCTGAATGTGTGTGCAGCATAGGTGTCTCAAAGCTAAAGCATCATCAATACAAGAACTTGAATAACCTTGTGTGAGCATGCAACCCACTCACCAAACAGCATGCTGACAAAAACAACACAGCCTTTGGAGCCTGAGGCAAACACATCTCCATATCCTCACTTTCTCTGCTCTATATGAACAACACTAGTTACTGAATTGGCACTGAATGTTGACGCGAGATGTAGATCGTGCACTGGGAAATCATTTAACCTAAATGTACTTGCTATGGGGAGAAGTTTTAATAGGTCAGTGTCACTGTTAGAATAGACATTTTGTGCAATTTATATATGCACAGCACGTTTTTGTAACTAACATTATGTAACATTAAAAACATGACCTTTGATTTATGTCGACAAACCCAACATAACATTGTAGAGTTAATAGTACATCAGCATGATTGTTGCATTACTTATTAAACTCACAAAGATTGAAAAAAAAAGCTGCTCTCAGTTAGGCTGAAACTCCATCTTCATGCAGAACTCCTGCCCCGAGACAATATAAGCTCGATTCTGTATTATAATGCTCTCTCCTCTTTTAGCCAATTTGTCTCTTTTTCGAAATAGACTGCAGGAGGCAGCATGATATGTTTGTAAATGGAGGGTAAGCAAGCTGTTACAGATCTGCGAGGTCAAGGGCTGGCTGTGCTGATGCCCGTCACACTCACAGACTGAACAGCTGGAAAATACTCCGGTCTCGCCATTACTTCTGAGCGTTCGCATAGGCATAATTGTTTAACTATCTGAACTCGGGGGGGCCTCGGCTCATAATGTCGGCAGTATTTTAATCAGATATGCGACTCTTGAATGCGCGACTCCCCACACGGCTCGCAGAAGGCTCTGCTTTCTGGGAGTTACTTTGATTAATACTCCTGACAAGTCAACCCATTATTATGAATTAAAACGGCACAACTGCATGTGTCACATTATCTCCTGAGGCAGAGGGGACAAAGCCAGTGGCTTCTTGTGCAGGAGGCTGATTAGAAAGCACAAACACCTCTCGCCTCCTGCTGCGCTGCATCGGGGATTGGTTTGACACTTTGATCCAAGAGCTCTCTCAAACACATAAACACATTCACACAGGCATATACACATGCTACTGTGAATGTCTTTGTGATGGGCTGAGGTTTCATGGGAATCAAAGTGGGAGCTTCATTTAAAACCCAAAAACCAACCACAAATGTGATGTTCCCTGTGAGCACGATGTGTGCAAAATTCGACTCTATCCACTGTATGTGTATTTCTGTGCAGCTAAGTACGTTTACATTATCGACTGTAGCTCATGGCAGCAATGCATATGTATAACTGCTTTCAATGCATTACAAATGTATGCATGTTTACATTTATCCAGAGTGCTCACAAATCCACAGAACACACTAACCGCAGCTGCACATAGCATTAAACAAGTGCAACATACAGGCAGAAAAGAGCACTTCCAATGATCCATCAATTCCCATTGGTTTGGTGAGGGGGGGATTTATTGACTGGCAGAGTAAATTCAAGGCTTACTCACTGTCAACACAACCCAAGAGGCAGTCTGCTGGAAAATCTAGTGCTGTGGTGCCAGGTCGCTCCACATAATTCCCCTGTAGGGCTGCTGTCTGTGATGAGCCATGCTCAGTGTGGTTGTGTGGCTGCTGAAAGGCCTGTCATTACAGCTGCACCCTGTGGCCAGGCAGCCAGATCCAATCCAAATAAGATCCCCTTTGACAACTAGCTACCCCACCTAAACCCACTTATCAGCCTTTAGGATTTTGTTAATATGTTATATGTAAGCAGGAATTAAACTAGCCGTCAAACTACTTACTGTACATCAGCCTGTGCCAACGCTGGATTTCTTTTTAGCAATCAGCCAAGAGCACTCCTTTGAAATGATGTTGTTTAACTGATTACTTTTACACAGTTTCTGAATGGAAGCCCTTAATTTATCCCTTACTTTACTTTCACATTGTGTGAATTCCAGACACTGCATGCTAAGGCTGTTATTAATGTCAGCAGCATTAGTCATAGCGCTGGCATTGTTCTAATCCTATCATTTTATTGTCTGTGTTAAACTGTTATGTGGTGTCAGCGGATCAGAGGCATGTAATTCTACTTATTCATTTTCAGAAAACCAATTCATTTAACCACATACTGTAGATTTTGGCTGTACTGTATATTTTGTAGAGTATTTTGATCATGTAAAACACATTTTGTTTGTGTATGGCTTTCACAATGCTGGCATATTACAGTCCATCTGATTATTTATTAAACCCCTCAAAACTCAATTCTGTGTATCAAATTTACATATTAAGGAAATGTTTTCTCTTCCTGTCTTAAAACAGCTTAGATTCTGCATCATTGCCTGCTGTTGAGTGTACAGATCTATGAAGTCCCTGCTTCTGTCTACACCCACTCCTCCACTACACGCTACAGCTTGAGCACACCAGCTCACCTAAAACTTTGCTCAAACACTCTAAAACTACTCGCTACATAATAGGAAGTTGCAATTCAGCCATGCGTGTTTGAACTGGAAACCGATTCTGAAGGAGAGCAATGATGCGGAAAGCCCCATAGTGCAACACAGGATGGGTTCCTCCAGTTTGTTACAGTCTGAATTCATGTTTTTGAGACACTCACTGCAGCTTTAAAGTGGAAATGCTCTTGTAGAGGGTAAAGGAAAGCAATGTATTTGCTTACCTGACAAGTGGAGATTAACAGTTATGCTAAGGTGCGATGTATTTTAATACTATAGCTTTGTAAATGTTACCTAATGCAAGCATTTGGAATGTGCTACACGGTGGAAACTATTTTCATCATCCTAGTTATTTTCTTGATTAATCATGAAAAGAACAAAATGTACAAAACATCAGAAAACAGTATGACGTCTGCAACTGTCTTGTATTTTGCGTGTCAAACTGTCTAAAACCCAAAGTCCATCTGGGTCAGTGTGACATAGATTTCATCATCTCTCCAAATCTGCAAGACTCCGCAGGAATCCTTCCATGAACGCCCGCGTGCAGCCCAAAATGTGTGTTTGTGCAGACAGGATGTGTGGTAACTACACTCCAGGGCCAGTAGTGCACAAAGCTCGGCAGCAGTGTGCACAAGCACGCAATATGTAAATGCCAACCTACTGTGCATGTGTGTTCCAGCAGATTTGAAAGTAGCATAATAGCAACTACAGCGTGTCCGTTGTGTTTGCAGCAGTCTGTGTGTGTCCACGAGGGAGTGTAATCAAGGCTTTATACTTTCCGCATCCGCAAGTACGCAAGGATCCACGCTCAGTTGTACATTTTGCTACTATGCTACAAGGGCGGCAGTGTGCATTGTCAGCAGCAGTGTTCATGTGCAGACTATGTGATTTCTTGCTGTGCATGTATGGAATAGAGTCCTACCAGTGGAGTAGAAAATAGTATAATAACAACAATTGTGGGTGCATGGTGTCTGTTGTGTGTGGTGGATAAAACCTGGACTGGAAGGCAGCATAAACAAGGCTTAAGGAGCCCAGAAAATATCCACATTAGAGAGACTGAAACCAGACAATTCAGCATTTTCTTCTTAAAAGGCTATTAATCAGCTATCAAAATTAATTAAAAAAATTTTGTCAGCTAATATAATTATCAACTAAGCATTGCAGGTCAGTGCTTACACTTTATATATGTGGTGGTGGGTGAATAGCTTCTTACAACACATGTTCAGTTTCAGACAGTTACATTATAGATCAGCATTTGCCTGTTTCATTTTTTTACTTATTTAAATGGAATATGTTTCTCTATGCTATCATTTATTCTGCTTACATGTTCATAATGTACATCCACATGTTCCCTTGTCTCATATCTCTACCGTTGTGTCTTCTTCTTGATCGTGACGGTCAACAGGTTTGTTGTAACCACGTGAATGTGGTAGGACTGAAATATGCCTGTTTAATAACTGGAGCTGAATCCCATCTGTTAGCAAATTGTAGACTCAAACATGGAGTGTTTGCATGCAGCATTACATAACCCTGTTGCTCATGCAGCATTACACAGGCCTTTGCTGCACTATTCATCCTATTTTGCTGCTTTTATGTACATCCCTGTTATTGTTCGCAAAATGTTTCAGCATAAAGCACCTGGAGCTGGACTTTGGAGATGAAAATGCTGACGACATCACAGATTTACAATCAGGATATGTGTGTGACACGTGCGCTCACACTGTAGCATGAGGCTTTTAAGGACAGCTGACTATTAAGAAGACCTGAATTACGTGAACAAACCTGGTCGTCTTTCTTGTTTCTCTCCATTCTTCTTCACCTCTCTCCCTCTCACACACTCCCTGTTTGAAATCAATCAGTGATGGTCCCTCCTCCCCCCTCGCTGATGGATCTATTATTAATGAGAGCCCTTAGCACTAAACTAAATTTAGTGCATAAACTCCACTTGGTGAGCTGGAGAAGGGGATCAATAGGATGGCAGGGGCCACAGCAAGACTCTCATTTAGCTCTCTGGAAATGCAGGATGTGGAAAGGCTGACCCTGAGTGCCTCCTGACTAAAAGAGAGTTCGAGAGAGCGAGCAGTAAAGAGCGCAAGAGGTTCTGACAATACAAGGCAAATTTCAGCGTGGGTCGTTACTCTTGAATTGCTACCTTGTAGCTAATCTATATATGAGATAGGGGATCATTGACGGGGTGACGTTTGGTGTAATTAGGTTTATACAGGCTCTGGGTTATTGGCTATTCAGCATGCAACTTGTGCTGCATGAATCACATCAGAATTTTCAGTCCCCATGACACTGATAGCACTTGTCTCCTGTCAGGATCATCAGGGCCATGATTAGTCTCTTTCACTATCACCACAGAGTTCAATATTTAATCACGGACCCATTTCTATGGAAACAATCAATTACCCATGCACAATTTTCTCCATTAGAGAGTGGCGGGAACATGCATTTGTTGTCTTTATGTTCTCGAGGAACAAGTCAATACGGTACTCTTAAAATGGATGCTTAGCAAACACGTGGAAATGAAAAAATGCTGATAAGTGGTTTCATTAGAAGAGCACTGACCCGTATAGTCGCTCTGAACATGCAGTCGTGTCAATACACGGAAACAAATAACTTCATTTGCACATCATTTGTGAGGCACAGATTTTTCATCAAGTTGTCCAGTGTTTTAGTTTGAAATGTGTACAGTAGCAGTGCCTTGGACAGTGCAAGTTAACTCCCTCTTATGAATTTAGTATTGTAATTTGTTTTGCTGTTTTTATGCTATATCATGAGCAATATAAGCGATCACTGGCATGGCTGTGCATTTCCAAGTTGAAACTGCAGTGTATCAATCTTAAAAGTGTCAAAACGGAGTAAGACTTGAATAACAAACCAAAGGTACCAAGTCTTTTTATCTTGAAGGGTGGAGCTTTTTGGATCATTATTCTTCCTCAGAATCAATTTTCAGTTCAAACATGTATGGCTGAATTACTCCAATATTACTACCTGCCATTGTGCAGCATAGAATAGTTTTACAGTGTTTGAGCAGAGATGTAGGTGAGCTGGTGTGCTCGGCTGCAGTGAGCGTTGGAGGGCTGCATGGAGACACATCTTGGTATCTGCAAAAGGCAAAAGGTGAATAAAAGACACTCCATGTGATATTAGAACAGATGTTTTGCATTAGCATTGCACACCATGTAGTTAGTCAAATGACCTCTTCCCCCTGAACTAAACCCAACCTTAACCATTTCTCATGTTATTTTGAAAATGACACATGAAAATCTTAACATGCACAAACATGACACACAAAATATGCATTAGATGGCACCACATTTATACACAATCCCATTACATCACATTGCAAAGTAGTGACTTCATAGATCTCCAGATTTCAAAAGAAACAGCGTAGAGGCCAAAAGGTATTATTGTCATTGAAAAAAAAATCTAAATATTTACCTTTTGATATACAGAGATGAGTTTTTAACTCTAACCAATCCAAATACTGCTATTCTACTGCCAAAATCCTGCCACTGTATTTTGAATGCCATCGGCCCATTCTGAGTCACTGTTGGGAAGGACAAAGCCTCACTGTACCAACGGCGTAAACCTTTTTACGATACTAATACCACAGCAACAATAGCAGTAGAAGAAGTAGTTCCATAGTATGTAATGAGATTGTGCACACAGCAAAACCGTATTCTCTCACTTTGTCATCTATAGAGGCACATACTCGTTGAATCTCAATGTGCTGCACGCTATTTTCTCCATAAGAGGCCAACAAACAAAATGCTCCAAGCTTTCAGGCTTCTTTAGGTAAAGGGGGGGTGAATGATAAGGAGTAAAGAGCTGCACAAAATCCTAACAGCACAAGGGGACGTGAGGTGACTGTTTGTATTAGACGGCTCCCAGGTGTTTAAGTCAGTGAGTATGAAGCAGGGCATTCCTGATAAAGATGTATGCACATAATACACAGGTCCGCTCAGCATGTCTGAAATCCCTGGCTACCTTAAAGACATAAATCTGGTTTTTAAAGGACACTTTATAAAGCACATGTTTACACAGAATCCTATACAGCCCCTGAGCACACACTGGTATTTGCAACGTGAAAAATATATGATTCTCAAAAGAAAAACTACAGCCTCTGAACCCTCGGAAAACAATGAGCTATATCAAGATTTGTGGTACCAGAAGAGCAACAATATAAAAGGAGTAAGAAAAACTCTGAGACAAAGAAAGAAATAAACACAAGTGACAGAAGGATAAAATAGCTACACAGAAGTGGTTTAACAGACTAATCATATAACTCACAATAGCTATAAAAAGCAAGATAAAAGAGAGTGCTAAAGTCTGCTGGTACCATTACTGAGCAGTATTATGCAAACAACAAGCTGTCTATTAGCTAGTCAGGAAGTCGGCTCTATAAAAATGTGTTTTGTGGCAGGATTTAAATATTCTGCCAGCAGACTGCATACTTAATAGAGCGCCATTCCAAAGACAAGGTACAATACAACAAAAGCTCAATCAGTGTTTGATTGTTAAGCTGGACTCAGGCCTGGTCTGTTGGGACAGTAAGGAGTTTAAAGCTCATTGATGTGATCCACCACCTGGCCGTGTGAAGCCTCATATGTAGTTAGTAAAATGGATTTGAACAGAAACTGGCAACCAGTCCAGAGTAGCAAAACCAGGGTGTTATGTGAAGCGTGTTTGTTCTTGATAAAATAAAGCCTGGCTACAGATTTCTGCACAGTTTCAAGCTGAGTTACAGCTACTGCATATGGTCAGGTGTTACATTAGACGAAGCGCATGTTGTATGATTTTTCTCAGTATTGCTGAAAGACAGCTTTGCTCTGATCAAATGTTGGAGTTAAAACACGACTTAGGAGGTTGTGTCAAAGCTAAGAAAAAAGAAGGCAAGTTCTAAGAAATGCCTTCATCAGATGTTACGTAAACAAATCTGTGGATGATTTGGAGCCTTTACATTTACTCTGTTCTTGTTGTTCAGGCTTAGAATCCACGTCTCCTCTGCACAGACCGAACAGATTCAATGCTTCACACTTGATGACAAGATTAAGACGAGGATTGTGCCCTGAATTCCACACCAAATATGTGAATTCCAACATGACGCCACCCTCCAATCCAAGGAAAATATGAGCTTCCCACCAAAAGAAACATTGAGGTTGGACGAATGCCTGCAGTCCTTTTCCAGTTTCTGTGCCACTCAACTCCAGTTGCCTCTTGCCAGTCGGATTCTGTCTACTCATCTTACACACACAAGAAGGTGTCAAGATGTGAGATTCAAGTAAGAATAGTCAGATCGCTCTGGAATGAATAAACACTTGACTGGCAACAAACTAAGACCTTTAATCTGATAATGAAAATCCTACGTCATGTAGTGTGTCCTCGGCCTTGAGCGCTGAAATGAATGCATGTCACGACAGGCTTGTCCCGATGGGAAGGCGAGTAGGAAGAAGTGAGTGGGTTCAATGACATGTCTCCACTTCTTCAGATTCAGACAGACTCGCATGAAGTGACTGAGAGCCAGTGTTGCCTTGTGCCCACAGGGGCTGGCGGTAATTACAATGGCAAATGCATCATTCACCTCTAGCTGGGACCAAAGCAAGCTTTGCTGAGAGTCAGCATTTGGGGAGGGAAACCTGGAACAAATTGCAAGACAGAGACAGAGACAAGGGATGACTTTGGGATTTGTATAAGGGTGGTGAGGTATGAAGGTGGAAGAGGGAGGGGTTTTATTTTGTTCAGCAAATGGAAAAAATAGCACAGATAATACAATTTCTAACTCCTGATTGAACGGAAAGGCTACAATCCACCACCAAAGATGGCAGCAGCAGTGTCTCCCATACTTTTCCACCAAGAAGAATTAGGTGCTAGTTCAGTGCTGGTGCTATAGTTGGTTCAAATCTCGTTCCCCCTAAGAACCGGTTTGCTTTTCCATTGGCAAGGAGCCAAGTTGGAGTCATGCAATTGCGTTGCCATTAAACGTCAGTACGTCACTGAATACGTAGCCATTTGCCCAACAACGCTCGCACCACAGTGCCAGGAAGCACTGGGTCTCCTCCTCCGACCACTGCTGTTTGAGTTTAGCGTCCATTCTACAACAAAATTAAACACAAGTCGCTTGGCTGTTTTTTTTTTTTTTAAATGGTGGTTTTGTGTTTCCACCGTTGATCACGATAACCCCGCCCCCAGCTCCTGACGTACTCGGTTTGAGGAACCAGAGTTTAGGACCTGGAGCCGGTGCTTATGTGGTGGAAACAAAGAACTGGTGCTAAGTCAGGCACTGGCTCCGAAGTAGAACTGGAACCAACTTGGTGGAAAAGGGGTTTCAGAGCATGGAAAGCAAGTAAAAGCACAAACATGGTGAAAAGAATCACACATTGAAGCACATAACCTGCTCGAACTTGTGTATGGATTGGAACAATTTAGCTCAGTATTGGTTTAACTTGGGATTGTCAGACTTGTTTATGCCAGGAATCATGCAGAAACACCAATCTCAAACTAGCAGATGCCAGTATTCAACCCTCTTGTTACCATTCCATTTCTCTGCCCACCACCCAAGTTGCCCACCCTGCATCTCTACCAGTGCAGTGTAATATAGCAGGCTAGAATTGAAGAGAGAGATGTGGTGGAAGTGGAATAACTGTGCACTTGAGGGAGGAGAGAGAACCAAAGGAAAAGATTCATTTACCTGGCAGTGTATAAAACAGACACAACACAAGAGCTGATAGTAACTGAAATATCAAAGCCAGTAGTCTGCTGGATAGGCTGGGAAGTGGCTGCTGCTGCTGTTTGATCCATCACACAGCCGCTTGTTTTTTTACTAAAAGCTTTGGAGAAGCCTCTGGGTGCCAGGGAGAAGTGAAGCGAGGTGGAGAATACATCCAATCTCTCTCAGCCTCCCTCTCTCTCTCTTTTTCTCTCTCTGTCAGTTTGCCTCTTCCTCTCCCTCCTTCTCTGCCTCTCATCTCGTACAAATTGTGAGAACTCCTTTAGGCACAGCGGGATGAGAAAGTATGCATTGCTGGGACAGCATGCGTGAAAGCATTTGCTCTGTCTATGAACGCGTGTCTACCTGTTTTCGCTTACGCTCGGATAAAAGTTAGATCTTTGTCTTGCTTGCTGTTTCGCAGACTCACAGGAGCTTCTTCTTGTGAGAGCGGGGGGGGGAAAGAAAACGCTGAAGAAAGTGGGGAAAACGATTTCTCCGTCTTCTCCGTGGCTGATCTCTTGTGCTTGGAGGTGAAGTGCATCTCAGGAGAGAGGAGATCAGTGAGCAGAGCCTGCAGCGGAGCAGCCAGGAACTGTCAGCCCAGTTGCCACCTGGAAACGCACCAAATGGAAGCATCACCACAAACTGCCATGTCCTCAATCTGTTGGACTCTGCTTGTTGACTGACTTTGAGGACTGCTTTGTTTCACAGACTTTGTCTTTTTTTTGTATTTGAACAGCTAGAAACATCTTTTTATGAAATAGACACTAAGAGCTGACCCATTATTGATTTTTCTGTTTCAGTCAACTTTAATCGCAGACTAGATGTATGTACAAGAAAGGAGGCTCTCAGCTTTAAGCCTCGAGGAAAATGAAACGTGGTTTCCACAGTCGGCAGCAATTCCTTACATTTGATCCATTTTACTGATGCTTGAAATCAAGCGCGTTTAATGAAGCGCTTTAACTCCCTGCAGCTCGGTGGGTAATCTGCTAGATATCAAGACTGAAATGTCAAAAAGCTTATATTTAGTGTATCTCAGGCTGTAAGTAAACACTGAACATGAGTCCACATGGGTAAACACACACTATAACCATAATCACTTGAGTCGGTGAAGTCTTGCAAGGGTTTTGGACATATGAGCACTCCCTGGGGAGCCCTAGCTGAGGGAATCTCATCGGGGCAGCAGCAGAGAGTAACTCGATTTCTCTGTCTTTGTCTTCCTCCCTTCATCATTTCCTCCCACCGGAGATCTCCAACAGATTAACTACAGATCAGCTGGGAGACAGCACTGCAGAGACAGCGACTCACTAAATGGCAACAGAGAAAGGCACACTGTGGATGATGTGTGCTGTGTATATATTTTGTGTGTTTTATAGGCTGGGTAATACATGCGCTAATAAGTGGGTTGAGGTTACACACAAAAGATGCCTTGTTGAATTTAGGAAACATGCACAATGAGCTTGTTGGATTTGGAACACATACACACAACGCCTAGTTGGGTGTTTAGATTTGAGAAATACGGCAGTAGCTACTCAACATTATCCAAGATACAGACTGACAGATTATCATGACCAAAAGGTTTCAAGATAACAATATTATTGACATCTATACTGAGTTTAAAATACTAATAATAATCAGTCAAATTCATCTTTAACTTTGTTTATTGTGTGTTTTGTCTCTTTTTCAGCAAATGAATTATGCTCAAAATACAAGAGAGAGAGTCTTTAACCATGTTGGCTACAGATGGTTATTTAGTGCACTAGTTATATATAATATTATCATATGTGTATTATGAACATGATATAAATAATTAATTTTCACAGTTATCATTATTACTGATCACTTGTTTTTGAGTTTCTTGATCCACATAGCATGTCTTTACTTCCAGAAAGTACCGCAAACTAATTGTGAACTGTGTCAATATATAAATGTAATGTGCATAGTA
>OMNN01050900.1:0-10983 GCA_900302755.1 Chromis chromis
AAAGTTGACAATACCTGTGCTTTTTCTGCCATTTCATTTTGTCACAGACGTGGTCTTGGTAGGTGGCTAATTGAAAATGCCAACACTGCTGTTACCTTCTCTTTCCCCTCGACACAATAATGTAGGTGTGCATGTCTCTCTGTGTGTATTTATTTGTGTTTCTTGTTCACAGCATGTGTCAGACTATTTGCTTGGCCTCATTTACATCATACCTGACATGCAAACTTAAAAAGAAAAGACTTTTGCTACAGTAAAATGTCATTTTAACATGTAACTTATGCTAGTTGTCATGAAATATCTCAGGGATCAGCTTGTATGCACACTGTATTTCCCTGACTTTGCCATCGTCTCTGTGCTGAATCCTTGTTGCATGCATATGTAAGGAAGTACATGACATTAGTGTGTCTGTGTGTGATGAATCTTGTAGCCTTATATGTGAGACTCTTATAACTTTATTGACATACAGTATATTTGTAAGACTTCCTCTGCTGTTGTTGCCTCTTTCTATTGCACCTTCTAGTGTGCTGTAGGTCTCGGCACAGGGGAGGTGAATTAATCACAGATTAAAGGGAGCATAAAAATGAGTCCTGTGAACTTGATCCTGCACACACACACACATCCACACACTCATAGTTTCTTGCTGAATCATGACCTTCCTCTCTGCTGCTACACCACCGAGTGGCTGAGAGAAAAACACTGCTGCTGAAACAGTACAGGATGAGATGCACACTATGTACGCACATAGTTTCCTGCTAGTGTAGCCTGACGGAAAAATGAATATTGGTATCTCTGCAACTGACTCAGCGTGGCTATAATGACTATCAAGGGGACTGAGAGGGGAACGCTGTTGACAGACGCAGCTGTCAATGCAACTGTGCAAATAAACAGCCCTGGACAAGCTCCTGCAATTCGGTGTCATTCATGTATGTTTTATGACGTGACGAAAGATGTGACAATGTGTTTTTTTCCACTGCTGACAAAAACATTGCACACTGTTTTTTTTTTTTTTTTAAACTAATAGAGGGACTTAGTGTTGCATTTGTTCTTAGGCTGAAATACTTAATAGAAAACTGTGCTGAAGCCTGTTGTGAGACACTGTGATCAAAGCCTGGGATGTGAGAACTGTGCTAGTGATTGTCCATGACAGGTGTGGCACGGTGAAAGGTGTCATGTACTGTGCCTTGGTGATGTGTTGGATGTGTGTTGATTAACCAGACTGCAGTAAGAGACTCTTAATGAAACTACAGACATAAAGACCATTAAAACTGACTCACTAAATAAATGGAAACACATTAAACGCAGATGCTTCAATACAGGCCATAATGCTGCAAACTGCCACATTAATTTCATAAGTAGACAATGTTAATAGACTCGTAGGTGGACTACTTTCAAGGCTCAGATGTGCATTAAGACTCCCCTGGTTATATAATTTGCATATTAATATATCTGAAAAAAAAATCTATACATAAAAATAAAAAAGAAGTTAACTGATTTTCAACGTGTATTTTGGTAAGAAGCATCCAGTCTTTAAGCTTAAAGACTACACTTTTTGGAAAACTGATAAGTAATCTGCAGCATAATCACTTTCAGATTCTTGATAGATTTTATATGAATTTGGCAACTATGGACACTTTTTTCCTAATTCCAATAAAAAAAATTTTTTTTTTAATTAGCTACATTTTAATGCCATTTTATGCCAAAATAAAGTCTGAATTTTGAATAATACAAACTCCAACTGAAAACTTGGTTAAATTTCTTGGTTATTTATGTTTTCCATATGTTTAATTCTCAACATTTATCCTTCAGTGTTAATAGGCTATTTCATGTGAAGTGTAGCCAATCAGATAGTACTGTGGGTGGGACATTGCTCGACACTACAGAGTGGTGACTACAGATAGAGGTGGATGAATCAGAGCCAAAATACTGCATTTTAAATTTTATATAGGGAATTTTATAGGGTTAGAAAATAACAGCACTGAAAATGCTGAATATTAAATCAATTTCTATTTGCCATCCTCCATGCCAAACTGAGACATTTCTCAGAAACAAAGGTGTAATGATTAACCTTCAAATACATATCCTGGTTATTAGGTGACCTCGGACTATTACACCCTCAATAATTCATTCATTTTTCTCAATTAAGCACTCAGCTTCCTGGCATTCCTCAATCTATTTATCTTTAACCATGTACTGATGTCCAAATGTCAGAAATGATAATGAATTTAAAAGTTATTTGTATAGAGGGGTCTTGGCAAATGTTTTAAATAACAGTATTCTGTATGAAAAGAGACAATATAATGTAAAAACTTTTTGGTCGTATTGTTGTGTCCTGGATGTCAAAACTGAGATGCAATCATAAAGAAGTGCATCTATCTGAGTTATTTTCACAGCGATACAATGATGCTGCACCTGGTCATAGGTTTAGCTCAGAGATAATTTATAAGCAGAACCTGAGCTTGGACAAATAACAAAGCAATATACACCGATCAGGCATAACATTATGACCACCTGCCTAATATTGTGTTGGTCCGGCTTATGTGGTCAAAAATGCTCTGAACCATTGGGCATGGACAAGAGGACCTCTCAGGGTGTCCTATGGGGTCTGGCACCAGGATCCTTTGGGTACTCTGGGTTGTGCAGTGGGGCCTCTGGGAATCAAACTTGTTCCACTGCATCTTGTTGATGCTTGATCAGAATGGGGTCTAGGAAGTTTGGAGGTCAAATCAACATCTTGGGCCATTGTCATGTTCCTCAAGATGTTCCTGATTGTTTGATGTTTTTGCCATGTGGTGGGGTGCATTTTCCTGTGGGGGTAGGCCAGTGACATTTGGTCATAATGTTGTGGCTGATCAGTGTATATTAGTCAAGACCAAAAATAGATATGCACAATGTCCAGGAATGTACAAAAGGTTAAGTGTACAAAAAGTTTAATATTCTCACAGTTATAAACTTCTCAAGCCCTCTTACTAGTTATTGTAACCCAGTTTCACAGCTACATCAAAATATTTTGCGTGCTGTCTTCCACTTGTTATTAATGGTAGAACTGATAATGCACATCATTTTACCCTCAGCTGGCTGCAGTTAAAAAAAATGTTTTACCCGATGAAGCACAACTATAATTCTTTAATTTGGTCCTAAAATTGTGTTTGCAAAAAAATTTGGCCGTGCATATGTCAGGACACAAAACACTATATTAAGAAAGCAGAGCTGAAGTCAGATTTCTTCATTTTCTTCTAGGCATGAACAGGCAGCAACACTGTACCAGAACATCAGCCTGACTGAGCCCAGACTGATTCCTCATTTTGAGAAAGTCGTCATTAACTTCACCAAAGAGATCAAACAGCAGAACTCAGAGATGGAGAACCTGGCGCTCGCTATTAAACGGTGAGCAACGTGCACACACACACACACACACACACACACACATGTATGGTCTTTGCATCCTTCAGACAATGATAAACACAGTTAAACAGCACTGTGGGCAATTTGTGGAACTATAAGCCTCTATTTAATAAAATACAGGTATAAATTGTGGAACATTATCCTTAAAGCCGCTGTTACATGAACTGTAGTGACATTTGATGGATTATGTGGCAACAAGTGAGAAGAGTCTCTTGAAGGTTCTTCTTACTATAAAGGAATAACCAGATAACACTGCATAACTAAATGACACATTAAGTCATGTATAAAGTATACATTTGCCATATAAAGTTTGCATGATATAGACTTATCTGCTTGTTGGTCTTTGTGCTGTCACAACAGTGTCTTGTAAAAGTCGACCTTCTCCAAAAAGTCACCTCCATAGAAGAATCAGATAGAACAGATTGTGTGTCCCCCTTTCATTATATAGTTTTGTGCTCCAGTTTTTGTTATGCAAACTTTTAAGTTTTCTTCAGCTGCCTGTGACGATGCACAGAATAAGTATATATATATACAGTAGGTAATGGATGATGGAGGTTTCTGGAGTACAGTGAGATGATGCTGTTGCTGCTTCACAGAGCACAGGATCAAGCAACAATGCAGCTCAGCGAGATGGAGGAGGAGATGGACCAACGTATTCAGGCTACGGAGAGAAAAACACGAGAGCAGGTGGGACAAACTCAGACTCACAAACACATAAGAAGTACACTCACACAAGCTGTGGGTTTGTTACTATGATGCGTTTCTTGTCCTGGAGTCGTGATGACAAAATGATAAGCAGGGTGCGTTTGTTCAGCTCTTCCCTCATGTCAAACAAACATACGCAGCTGTATATCAGATTACCGATCCAAACTCAGACACGCCTGCTGATCAGCTGGATTTCCCAACTCTGTGGATATAAAACAGTAGATAGATGGAGGTGCTGGAGCATGTTTGATCCTCCAGTTTGAAATGATAAGGCTGTACATAGTTGTGGGCGGAGTGTGTGGATGGAAATGATAATCCGTAAAGAATCCAGCTGCACACTTGAGGATTTCAGTCTGCTGACATGCCAACACTGTGGTTCTAGATGAAGCAACATCAACTTGTAGCAAACCTGAAGTCTAAATTATTGATTACCCTGTTTGTAGTGAACGATGACTTAGGGGTCAAGTCTCTTTTTATTTAGTGACCTACGAGTTTCTTCAACATTAGTCTGCTTCATGAGCATGAAAAAAAAATACAGTGTAAGATCGCAAACATCCCACTTGTGGATGTAAAATAGCAAACCAGCTAAAATAAAAGAAACGTTACCAACAAAACTTTATGAAGGAAAAATCATTATAACTGTCCAGATACACACTTTCAAATTCCAAATCAGATAAAGCAACTCTTACTTTTAAGACTTAGACTTAGACTTGCTTTATTGTCATTTTACAAACACACTGTCAGTGCACATGTTAACAAATCATGTTAATGCTACAAAGACAGAAATCCAGGGCCACTTTTGGGGCAAAGAGGCTGACGAACATTACTGAAAATGTAGTTTTTTTAATTCTTGAATTCAATTTCTTCTAAATGCATTTTCACACGTACTGTACTTAAGTAAAATTTGGAGGTACTTTGCTTTACTTAAGTATTTACATTTTATGCAACTTAATTCTTCCACTCCACATTTCAGAGGGAAATATTGACTTTCTACTCCATTTATCTACTACATCTACTATATTTATTTGACAGCTTTAGTTACTTTTAAGATGGCAATTTTACACAATGGATTCTATAACAAACTTTTATATAACTAATACATTGTTAAAGGTTAAAGCAGTGGTTTCCCACTTTTTTGGCTTCTGATGTCTATGAATCTATGTGTATGAGTTGTTCACAGCTAGTGAGTTTTCCAAGTAAACTTCTCACATGATTTTAATTCATTAAATGTTCAAATGATGCAATATCTCACCGAAAATCAAATATAAGACAAAAAGTTCAAAACTTGAAAACCCCTTTGTGGATCAGAATTAATTTTTTGTTTTTTCTTGTTGTATTAATCATCTGGGGAACCTCCAGATTTATTTGCTGTCCCTGTGTATAAAACTGTATATAAAGTAGTTCAAACCTGCAGCAGCTACAACAGTAACATGCTGCTGACACACTGATACTTCAGTATTAATAATCTAATGATGTCATACATAATAATATATCAGTCAGAGGGACCAAACCAGGACTTATACTTTAATTTACAATATTCACTTAAGTAGGCTTTTACTCATAATGGAATACTCTTACATTGATGTATTTGCACTTCTACTGAAGTAAAAGAATCTGAACACTTCCTCCACCACTGGTTTTCTATTAATTATAACCTGCTGGACTGTGAGTTTCATGAAAGCTGGGGATATTTCCTGGAATCGGCTGAAACACATTAAACACTGTGTTGTGGGAAATGATTAGCTTTGATAACAATAATTAGCTCTGGCATTAAATTAAAAAAAAATATATAATAAAAATTGACAGTTTCAGAACAGTATACATCAATGACTGGATCAGGATTTATTTGACTTTATTTAATGTTATCTTTTGTCCTGGTGTTTCTTATAAACTCGGCGGGAACATAAACTCCTTCTTATCTCTGCGCGTGTAAGAAACTTATGTAAGTGTTCTCCACTGACCAAACTGCTGTTTGTTTTGTGGAGGAAAAGCAAACAAAATTAGAGAGGCACTCACCTGTGCTCTCTCACACTGTAATATTTGTGCACACAGTCCTGGTATTTTTGGAAACTGTGGAAATACAGTTACTTCTATTGATTCTCCAGCTCCTACATCAGTGGTTGACAATCTGCCTTAAAATAGCACCAGAAGTGAAAAAACAAACACACTCACACACATATACATTGTCATCTTATTATATCTAATTAATGTATTTTCATTTATTTTTGTGTTTGTGTGTATGTTTTTGTAGGAGAAGAAGCGAACAGAGGCTGCGCTGAATGACTTAAGAAGAGGTTATGAAACTGAAGTGTGTGAGCTGCAGTGTAAGATCCAGAGGATGCAGATGGTAAACTTTGAACTTCTTTGACTGAACTCTGTTTTCACCGCAACACAGCATCAACACTGTAGGTTTATAGGTAGAGGTTTATATTTATCTTAAATGAACTGACGTCATACCAGCAGTAAGAGACTTATCTTTGGAAACAGAACAGCAAGACAAGGCAAGTTTATTAGTATAGTACATTTCAACAGTAAGACAATTCAAATTCCTTTACATTGAGTGCACTGAAAGACAAACAGAAAATAACTTTGAGTTGCAGCAGACCTGCAGTTTTCTGGGATTTTGTTCCAGATATGTGGTGCATATTAACCTAAAGCTGCCTCTGTTTCATTTTGACTTTGGGACAGAAAGTGGACCCATCCCAAACAAATATAGCAGCAGATCAGAAATGTATTGTGGCCCTAAACTGCTCAGTGCTTTATAAACCAAAAGCAGTATTTTAATTTTAATTTTAATTTTTTTAATTTTGATGTTGTGATGTGATCCACTTTTCTGGTCTCAATGAGCAGCGTTCTGAATCCGGTGCAGCTGCCTGATTGACTTTTTAAAGAGACCTATGAGGCCTTGGTGGCTTTTAACTTTACTGATTAAAGCTAAATGTTGACTTTTAATCATTCTTCCTTTGCTCCAAAAATAAATTATTTCACTTTTGTCTTTGTGTAATTGAAGGAAATTCTGGCACATCCAATCATTAATTAGTTTAATGCAACTACTGAGTGCTTTTATGGGAATATAGTCCCCTGGTGACATAGTTATGTAAATTTGTGTGTTGTCTGCAAAGTATGTAAACATATTTTGTTGTCATCAATCTGAGCTAGTGGCAGCATGTAGATGTTGGGGAACTCCACAGGCATTTTTTGTCTGCTCAGATCTGTAATTCATGATAGACACAAAGTAGTACTTGTCCTTTAATAAGTATTTAGTACCAGAAAATCCCCTCCAGCATGTAGATAATAGGCAGTGTTCACACAGTAATAATATTATTCACATATGAAATATGCACTGAAGCAAATACAACCATACATTGTTGTACTGTCCTAATTACTGTCAGGCATTGCATTTGACCTATTTAGGTATAAAGAAAAACAGCTACTTAAAACCTGTGTTACATTTTCAGAAAAAAAACGCGATTCTGCTGATTGAAACTAGTACATGCCATTTCTAAAACTACGCAGAGACTGACTGAAACCTACATGAAAGTTAAATCATCTCAATCCTAAATACTTGAATTTGTCCATCAGATTGAAGAGAAGTACAAGAACATCACTGTGAAAGACGAGAGTTCGGCTTTGAAGAAGAGGATCAATGAGATAACACTGGTGAGGCTAACTATACTTTAGCTCATATTTAACGCAATGTTTCTGCCATATCTGTAAATTTGGAATGCTTCTCATCCATATTGGACCATTTTGCTTCTTGTCTCTGCAGGAGAACCAGAGGATAAAACAGGAGCTGCTGAAGTCTCAGACCAAAGTTGCCTGTTTGCAGAGTGAGATGGACTCATTGAAGACGGAGTTAACCGATCAAAGCATCAACTCTGAAAGGTGAGTTGATCGTAGTTTGGTGTGGTTTTGTTTTGTTGTATGTGAGGTGTGTATGCATGTATGCTTCACTTATTGGTAATGTGCAGTCTAATAGACCTCAGCATTAAACTTTAAATCTTGTTTTCTGGGATGTCTCTGCTGGTCATAAATTAGTGGATACATTTTAAATTTTTCACTATGAGAAGGAAAATGGGTTGTGTCCTAAGTATACACAGTGTCTAGCTGTCTATACACAAACACACACTCTTTACTTTCACTGTAAACTCAGTCTAAACCGAGAGTTGACAAGAAGTTGCAGAGCAGGTTTTTTCCACATTTTCCTCTCCCCATTGATAGGTTTACTTGAGAATAATAAATACCTGCACTAAAAAGGCTCAAATGATCCAATTCATACAATTCCAAGAGGCAAAAGGATTACATTGGTTTTTAGAAGAATCAAGTAAATCAATCTGGCCTCAAACTCCTTCTCAAACAACCCACCCCTGAGAAATTTAGTTTCAGAGGTACAGAGGCAGAGAGAGATGGAGGCCCCACCTCCAGTGTGTTCGCTCTCAGGGGTTTTTTATGTTTTGTCACAGCTGAAACAGGATATCCTGGAGCGACTTCACACACACAATAACTTCTTCAGAAGCGTTACTTAGCAACCGCAGCAACAGAGCCGCAGGCAGGACGACACTCCTCGGACCAGCCCGTCATGTTGACACTGTCGCTTCTCCATCTTTGAGGTGTCTTGTGACATTCATAAATTAGATGTAATGACTTTCAGTAAGTGAAGCCACTGCTGTGCCGGATATGAAAAAAGGACAACACTGCACTGTACCTTCACAATTATCAGTTTAGGATGACAATTTATATGTTGTTGTGCCGGGAGGTACATGATGATACTGTGATCACATGAAATATTCATTTTATTTTTACAATCTACACAACATACAACACCCTGAACCCCAAGCAGCTTCTGGGTGTCTTTGTCCCATCATATTTTTTAACTCACTGTGGACTCATTTTTCACTGCGATATAAAGTCTTGTACCTCAATGCAAACAGCACAGCCATGTCATTTGCGCAGCATAAAGCAAATTATTATTTTTTTTAAACTTGATAGCTGGATTTCTTACAAAAAATGTTCACCATGTACAACATTTTTACAAGTGTTACCAATAATGGAAAAATAAATGATGGAACTACATACTATTGATAGGTTACTACTTGTTTCATGTTTAGCTGAATAGTCCCTACATTTTTATCATGTGACTGTTTGTTGCCGTTGAGACACTTGAGATGACCAAATTATAGTATGTAATCAATAAGGACATCAGGCAGCTTCCAGATGTCAGCGAACAAATATATTTACTTTGTGGCACAAAATGTTGCGTGAGTCTGTTTCTTTACATCTTCTTTTACATCACTGGGTTTATTTCTGAACTTTGTATCAGTGATGAATCATTGTACAGCATAAGAAAGTGCTGAATTATTTGCACATGAGTTATTCTTCATACATTTTAAGTTATCAATACACTGAGCAGCCCAGGTTTGTAGTATGAGCTCTGCTTTCTGCTGGAATGGAAGCTAAAACAGGCGTGTGTGTCTTTGATGTATGTGTCACTAAAAATAATTTCACTTTAAGAAATTCAGATTGACATTTCTTAACAGATCCATTAAGGTTGATATTTATATTTGAATCCAATAAATGTGTTTCTGACTGTGTCTTGCTGCAGAGACGAGGAGCTCATGAAACATTTCTCTGATGAGCGAGACATCCTGGAGAGTCAGATTGAGATTCTGCAGTAAGAATAACACACACATTTACTGTGCCTGATCTTACTGCATTTTCACAAAAATGAAAGAAGTAACATTTGGTTTTCTGTGTCTGTGTATGTGGCTAGAGCAGCTAACAGGAAGCTCCATGACAGCAACGATGGCCTGAGAACCTCTCTGGAGAGGATCACAAAGGTAAAGCTGCACGGTTAATAAAACCTCTTTAAAAACTTCCTGAGTCTGAAGGTATTTCATCCATTTGGTTGGCCTCTGAATTTACTTTATATTGTGATTCTGCAACCTGTTTGGAAGAATTAAAAGACAATCACTGTAACAACAGATGTTAAGGAGCAACATTCAGCCTTTAAAAATACTTTTTTCCACATTAAAAATATTTACTCAAAGGGATTTTCAAAATAAAAATTGTATGTTGTGTTGCGACGTTCAGCAAAACAATCAACGAACACTCAAAAACTCATTTTTCATTGTTGTGTGTTACAGTCTGGTAACAGTGGGTCACCAGGAGAAATTAAGGACAGAAACAGAAGTAAAAGCATCTGCTACACATCACCATACGTCCTAATGGACAGGTAAGACCTACAAACAATGTAGATTGTTGAAAAGGTTGTCTGTAAAGTGGATTTATATAAATTTATATCATCTATGTATCCTCTGCACCAGTGCACAAGAGCCAGTCATACACTATAGATCACTTTATTCTCTTATACCTGAATAATTTCACCATAATTATTCCTTTTAAAAACAAGTGGTTTCCAAAACTCATGAGAGTTAGCAGCTTCAGGGGTTTGAATGTAGGCCAGGTTTTTCAGGTTCAAGCCATTTGCATACAGCACACAGTGACACATCAGATTAAGATGTTTTTGCTTGGAATTGGAGATTTTTTTTCCAGGAACACATAACTATGTATTTACAGAGTAGTAAAATAAATGTTGAACATGCTGCAAGATATTTATTTAAGGTGCTGTACAAACTGAAGCCATGAGAAGTGATCCACATGATTCTTTAGTGTTTAGTGACAATAGTTTTGTAAAGACAGTTGACATGGGAACAGCATATGTTTGTTTGTGTGTGTGTGTGTGTGTGTGTGTGTGTGTGTGTGTGTGTGTGTGTGTGTGTGTGTGTCTGTCTGTCTGTCTGTCTGTCTGTCTGTCTGTCTGTCTGTCTGTCTGTCTGTCTGTCTGTCTGTCTGTCTGTCTGTGTCTGTCTGTCTGTC
>OMNN01050902.1:0-13329 GCA_900302755.1 Chromis chromis
TAAAGCCAGATTAAAGATCTTTTTATTTACTATTGCTTTTAATGGATTATCTTAATACCAGCAGTGCACTGTCACTTTTAAAGTGATTTTATTGATCTCTCATTTATCCTTGTTTTAATTTCTTTGTTTTATTATCTTAAAATTTCATGTTGGTTTTATTGCTTAAACTATGTTTTATTTCTATGATTTTATTTCATGCTTTTAATGTTTACCTTTTAAATCATCTTTGTACTTAATTTCTTTGCCATTGTAAAGCACTTTGAATTGTCTTATACCTGAATTGTGCTATATAAATAAATTGACTTGACTTGACTTGACTTGTTAGCTGAAGAAACTAGCCGCAGCTACACTCGTATTTGTTGTTTAGCCTGTCAATTACAGCAGCTGGCTCTAGCTAATCAAATATGTGTTTATATGTGTGCTTATCTTGTTAGACACAGCAGCTAACACTACCTATCCAAGTTTTAGTTGCTTAGCTACTATTTGCTGTTGAGATTCCTAGCTACAGTAACTACCTCTAGCAAAACTGGTATTTGTTGTTTAGCTTGTTAGCTACAGTAGCCAACCCAAGTTAGCCTAGTGTATATTGTTTACCCTGTTAGTTACAGTAGCTAGCTGTAGCTAATCTAATATCTGTCTATTACCTTGGTAAATATAGCAGCTTACCCTTAATAACATAGCCTACTATTTGTTGTTGAGCTTTTTACAAGCTACACTACCTAGCTCTAGCTTTTTTTTTTAGTTTTTTAGCTGCAGAGGCCAACCTTCATACATTTTAAGGGCTTGGGATGTTTAAATTCTTGTCTCTGATTCATTCTGATGCATGACATCAACTCCGACTCTGTTTTGCCACAAGGTGTACGGCCATGACGTCTGATCTCAACATCATTTGACGGCACCTACCCGTCACTCCCTGCCAGGCCCTTAATAATGCATCATTTCAAGCTTTAATACAATTTAAAGTGGTGAATTATATCAAAATTCATCCCCAGTACAATTATCGTGAATGGAGCTATGAGCTATAGAGACCAAAACAGTTTTTTGTACCAGGTTGTTAGCATATTCATTCCTGCAGTAAAGTTGGTAATTTTTAACATGGAGGTCTATGGGAATTGACTCAATTTTGGGGTCAGCCTCAAGAGACCATTAAAGGAACTTCAGTTTTTGGCACTTTTTTCAATTCTGAAGGTTGCCACTTGGGTATTACATGAGAAAACTTTATTGAGGAGGTCTAAGAAGGAAAACTGCTGCAAATTATCCATGCTTGGGATATTTTATCTATCAAGTACCAAGAATTATGCTGTTTTAAATGCAAGGTCACATCAATTATTGAATCCGTCTAGTATTTTTTTCAGTTTACTGCACTTTGTTTGAAGTTAAATGATAAAACAAGGGCATTGTTTTTGAAAGCATCCTCACCTTACTTTTAGTGCGTAAACTTTTCCACACTACTGTACATAGCAGTTAGAAGTAGCACTCTCTCACTTTCTCTACATGCATATACACGCAGACACACAAACACGCACTGCTCATATTTCTAATCCTTAGACGTAATCTGAACTCCCTTGTGCACTACCTCCCTCAATTAGGTCAGCACCATTTCCTCCAGTGTGACCTGCATATATCTTGACCTGTATTTCACACTGCGCAGGAAAATGACTCAGGCTAATTAACTACATTCGCCTGCTGTTTCAGGAGAATGAGAAATAAATAAACACTAAAGAAAGATATGATCAAGCTGGGAGGAAGTAAACAGGGTTTGGGCTTGTCTGAATCTGTTTAACTTTACTGAGTATCTGGCATTTTGTGGCTACTTTTTCCACAGTCTGCAGCACCACGTCTGCTTATGCTTTGCATGGTGAAATGCAACCCCTGACCCAAGCAGATTTTCTTCTCTCTGCAGGTTGATTATGTTTACTGCCATGACTCAAGTGTGTGTTAATGTGCACAATTTCTCCTTAATGGTGTGGTTTCATAAATGACCTGATTCAGCAAGCAGGCCTAAAAATAATAAGAAGGTTTGAATGAGCTGTCCAACTCTGATTATCCAGGTACTGGGTTTTAAGGGAACTTGTAGAGTTATCTTAACAGCTTGGTGAAATAATGAACTTCTCCTACTCTGTGACATATTGATAAGGTAATATTCTGCTCTCTGATTGGCCCACAACTGATACTTTGGACGTACAAAGTAGTTGCAAAGTTACTCATGATACTGGTTTTATTCCTCAACTACCTTTGGCAACTTTTCTACATGTAAAATATAAAACTGTGCAGTCATTTATCACAAGAGCCTATCTTAGTTGTTTACATTAATTGGATCTTCTTACTTGCGACACCTTAAGGACTTCCAGCTGGGAGCTACACTGATTTAAGTGTGGACGTGATGCTGTGCCAAAAGGATTTGTACAAAGACAGCACCACCTGCTGGCCATCAGGAGTTACTGTGTGTATTTATATCAAGTGAAAAGTGCATCATCTGAAATGCATGGAGCTAAATTTAGACCAGTCACAGCTGAGTAATGTGTGCGTTGCAGCTACAGCGTGATACATTAAACTCACTGCTGACAGAAGTCTGTGTGTGTTTGTGAGGAAGAGATCTCTGCTGTATCAGGTCAAAGCTTGGCAAACGGGTCAGACAGGAAACTATTTACACGTCGGTGGAAAAGAGCAAAGGTCAAATTTATTTCCCATGTGTGACAGTTTGATGCTGATCGCTGTTTACACTATTTATACTTTCATTTAGGCCCCTTTCAGACACGCAATTCTTTCTGTTAATTTGACGGCATCTGAACGTGTCGACTTCCTGTCTGAATGAGCACCTAGGGCACATTTCCTCAAAAGTCGCGACCACAATCTTACTAGGTCGGACCAAGTAACATTTCTTTTTAACTTTCAACAAGTCCGAATTGTATGTCGTCGCATTGACAGACAGTCACGCATGCAGTTTTTCCGAGCTGTGTACAGTGATTTGGTGAAGGCCTTTTCCTCATTTCCATTCCAGCACTAATATTGGTCCAACAACATCACAGACTGCAAAAAGACAGAGCATGTTGCCAAAATCACAAATCACCTTTCTCACTGCCTTTGCACCCATAATTTCACACTTATTATAAACTGAAATGTTAAAATATATAGATAAGAATAGAACTTTACTGCAATAAAGACAGAAAATTAAAGGTGAGATTATCAACGCTCACCAGTAATAAATGTAATCCAGTTTTGAGGAAATGCTAAGAGGAGCTGAAGTTTAGTTTGTTGCTTCCAGTTGTTGTTCCAGTTTATTAAATAGCTGCAGCATCAGACAGCAGCATGATCCATATGACTATCTCCAAAGAGTGAGAGTTGCATGCATCTACTCATATAGAACGACAATAATATCGATAATTACCAATAACCATTAATTATCCCCAACATGGAGACAGGATTGATTACAACTCAATTGCAATTCACACTGTCAACTTTTCCTTACATCAGTCAGATAAACCACCCCCCACAAAGTCACATATTAAGAAAAATCTCTTGATATGCTGCAGTAAAGATTCCTAGTTTACATGTTTACATTCATACTTGCACTGTTTGATAAACTGTATTATTGCTACAAACACTAGAATGTTTTATCTTCAGATTCAGATTCAGATTCGCTTTATTGTCATTGCAACAAGTACAATGAAAAGTAAGGTGCAGGCCATTCAGTGCAAAAGACAAAAAAAAAACTATTGTATATAAAAAAAACTATATATTACACAATATAACAATGAAATAGTACACACAAGGTAATTTGTAGTTTTGGCTTTTATGCACTTTTTCAAAAAGGTGAACGATAATTGCTAATATTTTAGGATAACGTGATACAATAATTTATTTATTTAACCTTTATTTATCCCCTTAGGGAAATTCAACTCTGCATTTAACCCATCCTACTAGTAGCAGGAGCAGTGGGCTGCCATGGTGCAGCGCCCAGGGAGCAGTCAGGGGTTAAGGGCCTTGCTCAAGGGCCCAACAGTGGCCGCAGTCGGGATTCGATCCTCTGACCTTCTGATCAGAAAATCCACTGCATAATGTTGTTCTTATCAGTCTTTCCACTGAAACCAAAACCCATTTAAATCTAATATTTGATGAGCAGATAAGTGTCATTGTTTTTTTCTTTTTCTTTTTGGAAACCCTTAAGTATCTGAAGAAAATCACATCTTCCACTGCTTTCTACAGTCAGTCAACAACATTTATATGTGATTCTCATTCAAAAGAGAATAATTCCAGAAACTGTTGCTGTCATTTTTCAAACCTTCTTCCAAATACAGACACCAGAAGAACAAAGTGTCCTGCTGTGGTTGGCCACAGCTATAAAGTACACTCACACTAAACAGCAGTTGCCTGGGAACGAATGAAAACAAATGTCATGTCCGGCCAAGTGAGTCCAGGCTGGCAGACAGCCACATGTGTACTCTTTACTCTTTAGCAGTGTGATCAGTATTTATTTACAGCTCTCAGCTCACTCTTCAGTGACATCTTGATGAGTATAATTGAGTATAATCCTGCAGCTGTAGAAAGAGAGTGTTTGGAGTTGTTTTCCTTTGTCTCTTCCTTGGGATGGTGTATTGAATCTAAGGAGGCGGGCTCCTTAATGCTGGTAAGGAATTAAAGCTTTTCTGATTGATGTGTTTAAAACTTGAACTTTTATTCTGATTTATTATGGCACTTTGTATCCTCTTGTAATTTTTGTAAACCGTATTGAATACAGCCCCTGCTAAGTGTTAATTTGCTTTGTCATGGAACAATAGGTGATGAAGTTACCCATATTAGATCTAAGGAGAAAGGTAAAACTACACTTTGTCTACAGTTACAGGTGGCTGGACTGTGTAGGCAACATAATCCTGCTGGTCGGTTCCACTGTCAACTCTGTTGTCACATTCGTGAACACTCTTAACTACAGACCCCATCACTGTCCTGTGTCTCCCTGCAGCAGCATGGCCAAGGGAAAGAAAACCAAAGCGCAGGCTAAAGGGAAGACTATTACCTTGAAAATGGCTCAGACCTGCATGGAGGTGACGCAGGACGGTAAACACCGGCTGGACCTCAGTTTCAAGGAGATCGCTGCAGTGCCAAAGTGCCTCGAGAAGCTGTCTGAGATCAGTGAACTGGACCTGAGCAGGAACATGATAAGGAAGTTTCCAGACTTTAATGATCAGTTTATCAGCATCAGTGTTTTGGATCTGCACAGCAACTATGTGAGTATAACGAACAGTTGAAGAAAATATATATATTTACATTGTGTTTATGTATACACATACAAATATATATGAAATGCATATTTTATTCAATTTTAGTTTGTGAAAACCAAAGTAAATAGAACTGAAATAGTGGGTGTATTCTAATGATGATAGTGCGCATGCGTCACCGTGCACACAGCCTGTGGCAGTTGCTCTTGCTCTTTTTCCTACTTTTAGCTTCTTTTTAATTCTTCTTCTTAGTTGTTTGATTGTTTTTTTTAAGAAATTTCTCCTCAGGGATCAATTAAGTATTTCTGATTCTGGTTCTGAATAATCGCACTACCATACTATATTGTATGCCAGAGACAGATTTAGTATTTCCCAGTACACAATATGTCAAAGGCAGCTTGCTAAAAATACCAGGATGTCCTGTAGCATCTGACTGCATTCTGCATTATGCAAGCCAGCAGGCTTTTTGGCTATTCTGACCCACAATCCTCTGCACAGCAGCAGACACATCACATACGGCACAGATTCTCACGCTAGTTTAAACAAGCTTGAGCCACCAAGAGAGCACAGACGGAGCTCATTTGACAGACGACAGAAGCCGCGATGACAGATGACAACACACTCAACTGTTGCGAGTGGTTCCATGCTGACCGATGCTGTTCCACATCACATACTTGTTCTTTTGACTTGATTTCACACTACAGACTGCGATAGATACATGAGCAACTGGCTCAAATTTCAAGTTGTGATGTTATGACTAAGTAGTGCGGCCAGACTGTTTGCACACTGCATGAAACATTAGATACTTTATAAGAGCAGCTGTAGCACATACTGAAACTACTAAAGGCCTGTGTACAGATGAGGCTTCAAGATACTCCAGTATTGCTAATGTCACTTGAAGGCTCCTGCAGTTTCTGTTTATATTGTGATTTTGATGTTGTACTCAGTACTAACAGGCTGCAATTAATTAGATTACCACAAACACCACAGTGTGAACACAGCCTTCAGGCAAACTGAGTGTCAATTGCCCAGTTGGTAATTAAATTATGTTGCATGACTGTGCCCATGTTATGGTGTTTAATGTGTACTGTAGCATCAAAAATGCCAATTATATAAAGGAAAACTGTCTATGCAACATAGACAGTTTTCCTTTACTGAAACAAAAAGCATGAAGTGAATGTTGTATGTCATCACACTGTGTGTTATAAATGGTGTTCCTGCCTTTATTACAGTTGGAGGAGCTCCCCGTGACTATCGGCCGCCTGCAGAACCTGCTGGTTTTAAACCTGTGTAACAACCGACTGACCAGCCTCCCCAACGAGCTCGGGCTGCTGACAAAACTCCAAACGCTCAACCTGGGTCTGAACCAGCTGGAGGCTCTTCCTGCCTCCATCGTTGCATTGAAGGAGCTCCGGCAAATCGGCCTGTCTGACAACCGATTCACTCGTGTCCCCGGCTGCCTATCGAGGCTGATCAACCTGGAGAAGGTCAACATGGACAGAAACCCCATATTCACTAAGCAGACGCCCAGCCAGGACTCAGTCATGATAACAGAGAGTTTCTATCTGGTCAAAGAGAGCTTTCTGTGTGGGGATTGTATGAAGAAGTGCAAGCATGACAGGAAGACTGAGATGTAGACGCTGCTTTTACCTTCAAAAACTCAGTCATGGAAATTCAGATCCCTATGATTATATGTGTGGTTATTTCACACCGACTGTGCCCCATGGAGCAGCTTTAACATAGATTACAGCGCCATCTGCCGTTTTAACACCTACATTAACAAGTTTAAAGCACATTAAACACTGTACTGTGTATGTTGCTGTGGCCTGTATTTATAACATGTACCACTGTTAAAGTAAGTTAACTAAAAATCCAGTTCTTATCTTTGATGACAGAAAACTAAGATAGCTTCATTCAATCAATCAAGTTTTCTTCCATGTGGCTATTTGAAGAACAGAGTGAGAAGCTGATCCCCAACCAGTGATCTCAGTTACTTTATCTATCTGTGACCCACATGAAGGTTTATTCACTAACTCAAGGGATATTCTAAACACTAAATGTTGTACTATGTGTACTGACAGACTCTTTGACCTAGAGGGCAGCAAAGCCTAGCAGAGGTCACCATTACTGTTTGAGAACCAAGGCTTTTGCAGAAGCCTCCTTCCTGACACTGACCATGAACACTACTACTCGTATTAAATTGTTTGAAATAATAATTAATTTCAGTTACAGTACAATTTACTGCAGGCATTGTTGCTAATATGTTTTTATGGGTAAAGTGTTAAATTCTGCATGCAATTTTTATTGTGAGAAATGAAGTATATTAACCTGATCACTGTAATGTGATGTTAGGTCTGAATAGTAAACATGATTCATTCATCATCATCCTCGATCATAAATCATAAATTATTAAATATGTAAATAATCACAAATCTGAAACTTATGTTCTTGCTTGAATTTAAATTGGGATGTTAAATTTTCCACTATGGGTTTCTGGCTATCTTTAAAATAATTACCATCACACTGCAAACAAACTCATGCAAACCTGTGGGAAATGAATACATTTACTAAAGTGTAATCTGCTTACTACTCATTCATACAGTCTAGTTTATTGTCTCTATAGATATGCTTAATTTAAAAAATTGTTTAACATTTGGAATAACCTCCAACAGTGCTATAGCAGAGCAGGCTGGCACATTAGGCAATATAGGCAAATGCTAAGGGCACCATGGCCTCCAGGGGGCGCCACAAAATAAGGAAGCGTATGTAAATCACTGATGGAGGGGGCGCCATATAAAATCTCGTCTAGGGTGCCACATTGGGTAGGGCTGGCTCTGTGCTAAATCATTCAGCCTTTTTTTAAAGCTGCTATAATGCGCAGTTTTATATTGAAGATTTTATTGGACATACATTTCTGTTAAGCCACTATCTATCACCAAAGGATGTAACGCAATGGTGACTGAGCCACTGAGCCACTCCTTGCATGTGCAGTGATACAAACTGTGTGTATGTGGTGACATTCCCCTGCTAAAGCACAAACCATGCACAGTTAGTGATGCATGTTCCTTCACCCAGCAGCTATCTTTCTGCCACAGCAGGTGAGCAGAGTCAAAGCAACAGACTCCCTCCTCAACTCACCTGTGTGTGAAGCAGTGTACTGTTTTTTTTCCGCAGTTTTTTCCTTCATCTCAGGAGACACTGTTCCCTTTTCATTTTCATGTGTGGTGATCTAGGTTGGTGTTGCAGGTGTGGCCCAGCTGCCAGCTGACTGACGATGTCACACAGGCAACATTGTTTTGATCTCTGGGAAATTAATTACAAAAACATACTTTTAATTGCTGTTAATCGCTACAGAGAAACACATGGAGATCTTCAAGATTGCTACTTTACTAGGTCAGAGGACTGTGTATAATACAAAAACAGCCCCCTTAACTCCCACTACTGAGCATTTTTGTGACTTTGAGGTCATTGTTTGGTTTTCCAGCTGAAGACTTTAATGTTTTCAACTACTCTCACCACTCCCAGTGCATTGTTTTCGGAAGCAAAGGGGCAGTAGCTTCCCCACGGGTTGGTGCAACACAAAGCAGACTGGGTGTTAATGCTGTTTTATATTCACTGGATGTGTCAGTGAACAAATATTTGTGAACCGGGTCACCATATCAACTCAATGGATGGAAAATGTTGGTGCTGTGTTTATAGATTGTTTTTCTACCCCCACAGCCACAACATTAATTACAACAGGTTTAATAGTTGAGCATCACATTCACACTTACACATTAGAGTTATATTTTCACCCAATGAGCCACTCTTGACAGATGACACACTCAAGTCCTCTAACCTGAACAACCATATACTGTAGGTACTGTGTCCCTGCCCTCTGAATATGACCCAAACAATAATACCCATGTGAATAAGGTTATGGAATAGTCTTTGATAAAACAAACGAAAAACAAACAGTGGTCTCTCATGTTTAAGTCTCGTGTTTCATTGACCCATCCATCCACCCCAACCTCCTCCACCTCCTTGTGGCTCTGTGAGACCACTACAGGTCACTGTCACACTGAAACGTAACTATGAGTTATTGTCAGATGAGGCAGTTTTGTTGTTTTGTTTTAAAGGGAGGACAGTCTTACCATATTGTGGGTAAGTGTCTAAATGAATGATATCTTAAAAATTGCCACATAACACAACTGCTTGAAAACCGTCTTCGAAAATGTTGTTTGCTAAAAAGATGAATGCTTTAGCCTCTGTCCTGTCTCTGTTTATTTCCCCGTATCTTATTACCAGATTGAAATCAATCTCACTCTGTTCTCATCTGCCTCGCCATGTCCACACAAACAAACAGTCAATACTATCTGAAAACAGGGAATAACCTCAGCGGCCCGCGTCATTCAGTTTCCATCACATCGCTGAGCCGAGGAGTGCTGAGTAGACTGGATTAAGATCTCTGCAGACAGGCTCATTAAAAGGCAAGCCGCCTGGTATTGACTCCAGCATATTGTGATATAGAGCAATATTACAGTAACACAATTAGGGAAAGTGAGCAGAAACCTACAGCAGCTCACAGCACAATTTAGGTGCCTTAAAACAGATGTGACAACACAACCACTACTAAAGGCAGATTTTGTTTGCAAGTTTTAGATTTATTTGATCTATGCTGGTCTTATGTTTAGCTCCTATCCACTGTAATGGCACAAATCTATTATGGTAGCGCTAAAGATGAAAAAAATGGCAAACAAAAGCTGTTTAACAATCATAAATAAAAGGGGGGATTGTATTTACCGTACATATATTTATGTATATTTCTGTTACCTCTTCATTATAGACCATCACTTGGTTTGTTAGTAGGATCTGTATTAGCTACTGCAGATAGCTGGAGGTCCGTCACAGCTGAACAGTCCGATGCTCTTCAGGCAACGCTCCTGGACACTCAGTGCTATTGAAAATCAATCCACACACATACAGATGAGCGGCCGTTCGGTTTTTCTCCCTGCTTTTTTCCTCATCCATTCCATCAGTCTGCCCACCCCCCACTCTGCCGCTACCTGTGTCAATCAACCAAACGCACCAAGGCAGGCTGAATGAATGAAACAGAACTGCTGCGGAGGCAAAGCAATGTGGCTACAAATAGAATCTAATTAATCTGGATTGCACAGTCCTGGCTCTTTTAATGGCTGAGCTAGAGGGCCAATGGACTTTGTTATATTAGAAGAAATGAAATCAGGAATTCAAAAAGTCATTGGGGGCTATGTATAGCCCACTATGTCTGGATAAAAGTTCTTCTATGATTGACATTTTTAGGTATAAAAAGGTGCCGTTTGATTCATTTTTAATTGCCCCACATAATTTAGCTGGACTGGCGTACATGTAAGCTAACAGCTATGCCTATACATGCCCAGCAAAGACATTAGCTTTCTTTTAGAGTCATGTATGTGGCCACTGGCTAGCAGACATATTCCTATTTGTATGTATAAAGTATTCACTGTCCTTTCAGCATTACCATATCTAGACCATTAGCTGCTCAACACTCCATTATGCTCTCTGGTTGCTATAGGCCAATTCATGATTGCCACATCTAAAAGAGTCCATGTGGTGTAAATTTCATCTTTTCACCCTGGATCCATGAGGGTCCATGCAGACCCCTCTGCGGACATCAATGTGCCACACAATCGTACCATTATAACTCATCATTAAAAGAGCTGCAATACAAATGGTCACGACTGGACTTTGGGGGTGCTTTAATCTCGACATACTTTCCATCTACCGTGGCTAAATACAGTTCTAAATTCTCCAGAATACCTGTGCTATACCCACCCACTGTGTATACCTCGTGAATTATCACATTGATACGGTGCTACTTGTATGAAGTATAAAGCTGAAGCCTTTCAGAAATATCTATGGAAACCGCTTGTGTTTCTTTTTTTTCTTTTTTTTTTTTGTTCAATATTAGGGCCGATGCGACTGTCTGTGTTGCCAATCAGCACGTACCTATTGTGGTATGAAAGGAACTGCATGCACGTTTGCTGTCTGCTATCAAAGTGTTCATTGGTTTGCCTCACACAGACTTAGGCTTTAACTTTGTCTGATGACCGTTTAGTGTAGGTAGTGTATAGTGGGTTTTGAGTACGTCATTCACTACATGATATATAACACTCAACACTTCACTGTTGAAAGTGAGCAGTAAAATGAGATACCAGACACTTACTATTCTAAACCCTGCAGTTTGTCGTCTTCTACATTTCATTGTCATTTATAGATCCTACTGATTTTCCATCACATGATACAGGTGGACATCTAAATGTATTGACATGTGTTCTGTTCTGCAGGATTAGCTGTTAATATGCCTTAAACTGCACTCAATTGCCAACACAAACAAAATGACACACATTAAAATGTAGAATGTAGGTGTAGCAGACTGTATTCATGTCATTGGCTGTAGAGTAAGTAGCACAGCAGCATCTAACCACACTGAAGTTGCATTTGAAAGTACGTTTACATGATGTTTAAGTTCTGCAGGTGACCAGCTAATTAGCGCTCCAGTCTACACACTGACTTTAGCACTCGCTCATTAAACAAGGTGGAGATAGGATGTGTGTTTGTGTTTTTAAGTTAGATAAAAGGAAATGTTGGTTGATGAAAGCTTTTATTTTGTTGTGTAGCAGGCTGCTGTGGCATCCATGCTGTTACATCTCCACTGCCTTGGAGACAGATCTAGTTCACCTCGGGGCAACAGACCTTCTTCACAGCAGACATCCTGACTTGTCACAGCAGGAAAAGCACAGGTAGAATTAATGATGGCACAGTTCCATTAAGTGTCCAGTAAGCCATGAAAGCCAACTAGCATGCACAGCAACACCTCCTCCTCCCCTAAAGGGAAACGCAGCCATCATTTTCTCATCATGCTGCATATGCTGTTGCCCAAAGGCAGAAACTCGGACCTTTTCGACCTCTGCGTGTTTGATGAATAAAGTGGGAAAAAAACAAGGATGGCTCAGGGTTTGCTTTGTTGCTTTTCTATGAACAACAATCACTCATCAGCAGACATGTTGATCACTTAATTGAAGAAACTAAAGAGCAATAAAGCATAAAATGTACCTTGTTAGAGTTTAAAAGTAGAAACCCTATATTTACACACCCTTACTGTGTAGGCTGACATATTAGGGAATGATGTAAATTTGGGAAACTGGGGTTGAGAAACCTTACTAGAGGTACCTTTGAATAAACCCTGTGAATAACCCATAGTTTGTAGCAAACTTGGTGATGTTTAAACGTGGTTGCCCTGTGTGATGACCCCTGAGGTCCTCTTGAGGGTGGCTTTAATAGTTTATATTTATGTATGTGAGTTGCAGTCTAATCACTCCCTTTGCTTCACTCCACAAGGACCTCACACCCAGGTCTGGTTGTGCCATTTTAGTTATTCCTTCAGGATTTGGTTTACACCTTACAACACCTGCACAGACATCATTCACACATGCATCACACCCACGCCACTGATCCCCCTGATTCTCACAACCCCATTAAACTGATTTAATTAAAACATGCTTTAATGTCTATACTTGGTGTGTCTTCCCTTTTGTTGTGGCCATTTTGACACCTGCCTCCCACAAAAAGTACAGAAAAATCTGGCTGCATTTGTCTACATTTTTATTTATTTTTTTGGCGATGTGCTGTTTCCAAGCAGCCTATGCTGTCATGATAGTGTGCACCATTTCCAGCCTTCATGAACTCACACTCAGCACTACAGCTGTGAAGTCAGTCTGTGAAGGGCTTGAAGCTTTGGTTTTATAGAATGGAGCTTGAGATTGAGCTACAATCTTCCTTCGAGTCACCTTGTTTTACATTTTCACCTTGAGCAACTTACCAGCACATGTCACACATCCAAGCACTGCTTACAGAGCTGATTTTGCTGACCTCCACACTGCATTGTTCCTTTGTGTCAGATTTAGTTCCAATATTATAGTATACACTGATCAGCCATTGACATTCTGACCACTGACAGGTGAAGTGAATAACATTGATCACATTGGTACTATGTGGTGTTCTGATGGAAAACCTTGGATTTTAACATCCATGTTGATGAGACTTAGACATCCAAATAAACATTGTCCCAGAA
>OMNN01050918.1:0-11134 GCA_900302755.1 Chromis chromis
CACACACCTACAGGTAACCTCAACACACACACACACACACACACACACACACACACACACACACGTAATAATACAGAAACACATACATCCTGCATGTCAGACAAATGAACAGCTGCTTAAGGAAAACACCTTCAGAATCTTAAAGTACAAAACAAACCAGATTCCCACAGAATACTTCTAAAATTGGCTTCTGGTATGAGAAACAAACGGAGCGTTACACTCCAGTGGGTTATATAGTAATAATATAGAAGGCTGGTGTAGAAATAGGAAACAAAAAAAGGCTAATTAATTGTTAGCTGTAGCGCTGTCACACATACTGTGTATCCTCCCACCACTCCTTTCTGTCTCTGCCAACTCTAAACAAAGTCAGGACAAAACAAACATGCTGAACAAGCCCTGATCCATCGCCACATGAAAATAAACTTGATTTAGAAGATGCAGATTTCCTTACTTGTTTGAAAAATGAGCTGTTATGCCCCCCGACGGCTGTATCTACATAATAAGTGCTTATACTTGCCGCATAAAAGCCTAGTTATGCAAAGTGAATTGACTTTAACAGGGCCCTAGTCAAGCATAAAAGTAATGCACTGCAAAAGGAGAATAAAATGCAGAGATGCTAAAACAACAAAACCTTAAACAATACTAGTAGCACCAAAGCTAACCTTAAACCCAGGAGAAAAGAGAAGAGTGTCCTCGAGGAAGCCGTTTAAAAGATGATGGTGAAAGCCAAAGCCTTGCAGTGGCAGCACATTTCTCCCCATTAAGATGCAGTGCTATCTACCAAAGCTCATGGTTCTGTCTCCTTGTTCATGTGGCTTTCAGAAAGGTCACAGGCTTAATGCCCTTCTAAAGGAGAAGGTGGGCTCTGTAATTAGGTTTCCCATCATAATTTCCCCCATGAAATCGATTTGCTGGTGTGGTAGGCAATCTTAAGAGCTCATTTTCTCTTTCTTTCAAATACTGCATCAGAACAGCCATAGCAAATGATGTCTTCTGTGGTACAAACAGGAGTAAACACAAGCAGCAATACATTTACATTTTGGTCAGTGTCTTCATCAAGAGGATGAACATTTCGTTAAACTGTTGCTGACCAGATACTGTTTACCTCAGCTCCCGACTCACTGCCTTCATTGTGTATTTTCAGTTACACTGTTTCTGGTCCCCGGTTTACGTCCCGGTTAGGACACCTGGGATCTTTCTATGTGGAGTTTGCATGTTCTCCCTATGCAGTGTGGGTTTTCACCAGGTTCTCCAGCTTCCTCCCACAGTCCAAAAACATGGAGAGGTTAATTGATGATTCTAAATTGTCCTTAGGTGTGAATGAGAGTGTGTTTGGTTGTCTGTCTCTATGTGTAGCCCTGTGATAGACTGGTGTCCTGTCCAGGGTGTCCCCTGCCTTCACCCATATCGACTGGGATAGGCTCCAGCCCCCCGATACCCTCCAGAGGATTAAGCGGTGTATAGATAATGGATGGATGTTTCTGGTCCTTTCAGTAAAACTGCATACGGCTTCAGTGACTGTAAGGAATTAGGGGCCAGTTGGTAGTATACTTAGCTTCAAAGGCTAATGCTAATTGCATTGTGTTGACTGCTCTTCTTGGTAGCTTTGCTTTCAGCATACACATGGTCATCTGTTGTGAGTAGCAAGGATTGTCATGCCACTGCTATATCTTACTATACTATTGCCCATTTGGAAGGCAGTGCAACATGTCTTAAAAATGTGGAGATACTGGGGATGGCTTCAAACGGGTAAATTATGACTGAGGGATCTAGAGCTGAGCAGGAGATGCACAGGTTTCAGTTTCATATAGAATTGTGAAAAACGAGGAGGATCAGATTTCACTACACGATTATTGTCGCTTTGTTTATTGTGTGTTTTGTCTCTTTTTTGGCAACTGAATCACACCCAAAATACAAGTGTAGAGAGGTGGAGAGAGAGTCTGTCACCATAACTGTACTTTACATCAGTGTGTCAACCAGATGGTCCCCGGTGGTCGTATATTTACGATATTATCATATGTGCAACAATAAAATGATATCAGTATATCATGCTTCAAATATCACCAGTGTATCAGCCAGTGTAAGTGGGAAACTCTTGTGTTAAGGCAACAGCCACCTGCTGGTAATGCATATTCACCTATTAGAGCTTTCTTCTAGTCTTTAGAATTAATTTAGCTGTTTCTTGTGTGTATGTTTGCATCAAATAGTCTTGAAGTGGTTGCCTTTTATATTTGCTATAGGAGCACATAGTAATTATGTAACAAATGACATGTATCTGTGGTGACTCATCCATCTCTCAGGTGTTTTAGGCTGTTTAAATACTTTCTCTGCGTGGCCGTTTGCTGTTGGGTTTGTGGGGCTCCATCCATACACTGAAGCCACATCAGTACTGAGCAGCAGGGACGGCTTATACATAGAGCACACTCTACTTCTCTGTCACACAGAGGGAGCTCTCACTGCCGCTCCGCCGCCGACACCGGCAGCCCTGCAGCGCTAGCCTACATTTCAAAGGAGGAGGGAGAAAAATATGGTGATGTCATCTCGAGGTCTCTCTCCCTCCCTCTCTCTCTCTCTCTCTCTCTCTCTCTTCTCCTCTCTCGGAGGCTGTGTTGTAAATGCAATGGTGCTTTTTGCTGCCCGAGCTGCATGAGGTAGGTCCTCCATTCATCCCCCGGCTGTTCTCTTTCACACATGCATGCTGCATCGGTCTGGCTTCCTTCTTAGCGTGTCGGGCTTACCTGCGCTTGATCTGGATAAATGTTGTTGATGATTCTGTGTGTGCTAATCTCACTCTTGTTGTTTTTTTTCGCCGTGCATGCTGTGTTTGTATGTACTGTGTCAAAAAAACTAGTTGTAATACATGGAGGTCAGATCACACTACAACCTGATGATGTGTCCTGATAGCAGGCTCGCTGCTCCGAATGTGTCTGATGTTAGACCGCAGATAGCTGTTGAAAGTAAAGATGAACAAGTGAATCGTATATATATTTGTAAATCATGATATTTGTTAGGCAGCTGAGGTAATGTCTAGGATCTCATCTCCCAGCTCTGCTTTTTTTCTTGCCGTCTTCATTAAAGGTCATTGTCGGGTCACAGGAATATCGCTTGCCAGTCTGACCTTTGCACCCGTTGCTTCCTCGTGACAGCCACAAATGCTTCAAAATGTCCAGTAGAAACGTTTGCATGTTGAGGACGAATGTGCCGGCATGTCTGCCTCACATCTTGTCTCCCTTTTCTGTTATGTAAGAGGTATCACACACAGACACACATTATTCAGCTGGAGCTGCATGCGTCATACACATTTTCATTGTGCAGCTCTGTAGTCGAGCTCGGTTGCCTCTGTGTGTTTTTTTTTCCCCTCTCCGTCTCTGTGGTTGGTTTGTTCTGTCCGAGCCAACGGTCAGTTAAAAACCCAAGCAGCCGCAGTGTTTCTCCGATAATTGGACAGAACACTCGGAGGTCACCACAGTCTCCTTGACACCATAGGAGTTGAGACCCTCTCATCCTCCTCCTCTCCCCATCAGCATTCCCATCCACACGTCGCTCTGATAGATCAGATAAAAGGCTGTTGAGTGCTGAGTCACCTTGTTGCATCCTAAAGCATTTTGATTTTGCAAGGTGACACACTTGCTGCTCCACATGCGTTTCCTCCACAATTAACAGGGCATATTATAGACGGAGAAGAGTCTGTATTCATATTGGAGTCAGAGATCAAAGGAGGGTTTTAGTGTATTGTACCATTAGTAAATAGCACTCATTATAGCATTCTAAATCATTCTTATTTACTTGATAGTCTCTTGTTGAGCAGTTCTCCATTCGGCTGTGTTGCTGCGCTGAGCGTGATGTAGTGGAAAGGACAAGGGAAGAGGTTTTAATGGAGTGCATGTGACACATGAGACGACAGATTTGACACTGAATTTCTACCAGCTGATGGAAGCACATGCTATCATACGGCCTATTATTGAGAATGAGTCGTACTATTATTTAAACTAGAAACAGGTGGATAGCCGGTAGGGTGACATTGTACCCATGGTAAGGTTGGTTCTTGTGATATAGTATATTTTCCTTGAGATTTGTTGTGTATCTCAGTTTTGGGGGGTCACAGTTCTATATGCATAAAGTAACATTCATACGATTTATTTTTTAATGTAAGGATTTAATAGTGGCTTATTGGCCATAATTCTTAAGGCACTCGAATACTGGCGTATTGTCAATATGGATGTATAAATGTACATTGTAGCCTGTAAGCTTTGACATATAAAATTAATGATAAATTAAAAAAAATGTTCATCAAGACAAGTGCAACATATTTTTAATTAACTTAAGATATCTGTTCAAGGCACCACTGCAATTTCAGTTTTGAGACTGCACAAAATAATGCTGCCTTTCTGTCAACATTCAGGGCACAGCATTTAGTTTGACGGGGTCAGCCCTATGTTCCCACATTTTTAAGATTTCTTCTTTCACTAAAAAATTTGAAAATTAGGCCCTATGTTCCCACATGTCTCACATTTCTAAGACCCCATTTACACAAGGGAAAACGCAGATATTTCCACGCAGTTTGGCCCGTTTTTATCTTAAGAAAACGATTATTTCTAAAAACTTGGAACATAGGGCCTAATTTTGAAAAATATCTTAGTAATGTGGGAACATAGGGCTGTGGGAACATAGGCACGCTCCCAGTTTGATGAGACTTTTCAAGTGTCACTGGACCAAAGTGTATGCAGCTTCATGTTTATGTTCAATGTGAGCTCCCCACGGTGTCTGGTTGTCTGATCCATACGGTGTAAGCTGAGATCTTGCAGGGCCTGACTGCAGGGAGGTTGATTCAAACGTGTAGTGAGTTAACTCGTCATGCATGATCAATAGACAATCACAGTGTCTTCCCAGCATCTAGTGCTTGCACCTCCTTTTAATTCTAGAGGTGTAGCCACGTTTTACACATAGATATTCTGATTGTAATGTTTTGGATAAAGCGTTGTACCAAACTAAGGACAACTCGGATCAGAACAAAACTCCTGTACTTAATGGTTTAGAATGAATATATCTGCTGTAGGGCCAAGCCATTAGTTGACTCATTGTCACATGTTGTTAGTATTATTTTAATTATTCAACTATGTATTTTCTGGTGGCATCAGAAAACGGTTAGGGTTCCAGGACTGAGAGACATTGTTAGAAGTAACATTGTGCTACATTGCAGAGAAATACCTAAGTGGAGCTAATATTGAGACTTTAGCATGAGGCGACATGCAGCAACACTGGCAGCATTAGTAGGCTCAAGATTCTAAATGTGTCTGAATAACTAGCAATTTTGTCAATAAGCTAAATCATTAAGTGCACCTCGATTCAACAGAGAACAGCTAGTGAGCACCTTGTCCTTGGTGAGTTATCACAGAAATTACAAGACTGTACCATCCTGCTGCCATCAGTTTGTTGCGAGTTTCTAGCAGAAATCTTCTTGGGGTTGTCGGTAAATGCATGGACAAGGCAAAATATGTCACCTGGATGTAATTCCATTTGTAATATCCGTAGGCAGCTGTGTTAGGATGCTGATATACATGGGTAAACTCCATGTAAAACAACATCTACACTGAAAGTATCCAGCAGCACTAGCATTAAACTCTTGGATCAAGTATGACTTTAAGCCATATAACATGATTATCAGTCTCTGGAGCTTGCTGTACAAGCTGTACTTTCAAGTCTGCCTGTCAGGTTTTGGACATTGTCTGTCTGAGGGGAGGGTGCGGGGGCAACAGCTCTTTTCAGCAGAGCGTCAGGTTATTTCTGGTCACTGCGATATGCCATACCTCAAGCCAAAGCAATGCTTCCAAATGAGTCAAGCTGCTTTATAAATGCTGTTTTTATATAACGTCCTCTTTGTTAGAAGGGCACCTTTTCTAACCAGACCTTCAGGATGCCCTCAGCTTAATATGGAAGGTCAAGGCATCTTGTATTTATCAGACAGGACCCGTTCATAGAGGTTTAATCTGTGCTACAGGTATGGCTGCTACATGTGTTCAGAGCTGTTATTTTTCCAAACCAAACTTCCATTAAACGTGATCCTACTCTCTCCGTTTGAGCCTCTGCTGTCCTGCATGTACAGTATCAGATTTTTGTACGGTTCTCTCCTCTCTGGGAGGATGACAAATGATTCTTATTCTGGTGAATGTGCTGGGTTCTCTGTGGTCTAGCAAGGCAATCCTCTGCTTCTGCCTACATGGTTGATTAATATTCCTCACTCCCTGACCTACATGGTTTAATTCTCTTTAAACAAGTCTCTCCCTAAGCACAGCACCAAACTGGGACAGGCAGAAGATTACATTGGACAGAGCGACTTTAAATTCCTCTTTCACCTGCTTTCTATGTCTTGTTTTTTTTCCCTATCGAGAGCATTTCTGCAAAATATTGTTTGACCATCCGTCCCTCGTTCCTGGCAAGCTGACATGTCTAGTGTCGCAGCATGTTTGAGCATCCTGTGCAGTAAAATGACATCTAGTCTGCTTTGGCTGGTTTTATCTTTCAAAAATGATGCTTAGTAGATTTCCAAGTTCTACATGTCTTGATGAGTATGAATGAGCTTCCTTTTATAGTGATAATGGCACTATAACTACTGCACTGCAGGGGATGGACAGCTCCAGATGGTATGTCTGTCTACTGGTTTGCATTTTAGTCATTTTCTAAACTTCTTCTTTAGTAGAGTGAAGCAGCAGTTAGTGTATATCACTGTGGATTTATGCTGTCCTTGTACTCGCTTTTTCACAGTTGGGCATTCAGACTAAAAAGAGCCCCTCATTATAGTAATACAAATGTGTTGGCAGCGCAGGTCACCGGTGAGGTACCAATGACAAGATGAAACTGGATCCAGGACGTTCATTTGGAGCATTAGATCATGAATTTAAAGACTTACCTGACACTAAAACACTCCACAGATGTTTACAGTATTCAGAAACAGCATTTTGCAACTCATTGTTGTCACAGTGAAGGTCATTTTACCTTTTGTTGTGACAGTCATGATAAATAGTAGTACAAGAGTGCTAAAACCATTACCGTGCTAACATGGTAGGTGTCAGACTGCTAACATCACAGTTAGCATTTAGCTTAAAGCCTTCTGTTAGTACAGCCTCGCCAAGGCATGAGCATCCCTGTAGACTCTACAGCTGATGTGAATGCATATTCTACATGCACGAAGCAGGTGAACAACCTCCTTTTCTAGTTATATTGTAATTGTTCTCTGACTTTATTTGTAGCTTTGAAGTCAAGGAAAACGTAGCCAAATTTCACAGCACAGCTGTTGCCTTTAATTCATGTGCATGGTCTGTCAGAAGACATTACAGAGATAAAATCAGGATTTTAGGGGTGCAGAGCTGCAGCAGAAACAGAAAACATCTAAATGTGAACAGCTTTATTTGGAGTTCAGCTGTATTACAATACAGAGAGTAGGAGAGAAGCAAACAGATGTAGAGTGTCTCTGCGCCAAATAGCGCCTGTGTGTTTTTTCTGTTCAGGTGTTGGAGCATTCTGCTGTGCTGCAGTGGTGTGCCATCTAAACTCTGCACAGTGTACAAAGCACTCTATTGGTTCTGTGAGAATTTGAAGTACTTCCCAAGTACCTCTCACTTGGGTCTTTGGAAACTTTTGTACTGAATTGTGTTGCCGGTGCAGTGACTGTATTGCTGAGTGCACTTGACCAATGATTAAAAGCAAAAATCATTGACCTCATGGTGCAGCAGTTATTGTGTGGTATGATTTCAGAGTTGAAATCACTGATTATGGCGACTATTCGCAGCAGCTTTAGTGCTTAACCCAAAGCTGAAGCATCAGGCACAGGTGTCAAAGAACCAGACACTTAGCAGTTAATTTATTTAGACAAATACATTATTTCAGCATGTACACAAGATCACAAATGTAATAATGTGATGTGTTTTATATGAACTGGAAGAGCTTTGCCGATAGCATCTTCAATACCCATTGCTGCCTGTATCAAACTGTGCAGCAAGAGTCTAGCTTTTCAGAAACTATCTTTTAGAGAGTCGTGGTTGAGATTATCCTAAAAGCTTCATCATTACTGAGCAGGAGCGGAGACAAAGGTGACCTTGTTCTGAAATATCAGAGGCTGGCTGTCACCTCAAGGAGAGGTAATGAAGGACAGACTGAACCCTCAGTCAGCAACATAGAGATGTTGCTTGTTTGTGCTGAGGTGTGGTGTTTGAATTCTATCAGACATGCAACGTTCTCATGCTGTGGATGTCTAATTTAACCAACACTAATCATTTTTAAAACACTCGGCAATGACGGGATGAACCTCTGTGTCTTTGCTTGTCAGAGAGCTACCTCCCTTTCTGAGAGTGGACAGCAACATCACTACAATCAGCTTAGGATCCTGAAATGATTGCTGTCCTTGCCTGCCCTTGAGCAGAGCTCTGCTGTTAATCTGAACATAATCAAAATCATTGTATTTCTCTGCTGCATTTTCAACCCAAACACAATTTTCAGATCTTCTTTCATTATTGTCAAACCAAGCATTTTCTGGTACAACATCCTGCTTTTAAAAGCAAACTAATTGTATGTGCATCCAAGCACACAGTAATGTTTTTACTTTCTGACAGAGCATGGTTAGTGTTGTGCAGCCCTGATTAAAAGAAAGTTGTGGCTATAATTAGACCACATTTAGAACTGTAATTAGACTATAATTGCTCTGCGAAGCCATCAACTTCTATTTAGAACAGCTGGAATGAAAAATTCAAAACTTTATATCTACAGTTTTTAAAGGTATTCAAAACTAAAAGCAACAAAGCATAAAATATGCAAAGTAATGGGCCTAAACCAGAATCAATATCCAGAAAGATGGGACTTGGAACCCATTAAGGACGTCGGTGGTGTTTAATGCCGGTGATCATGTTTCAGCATTAACAACAACAACACAAAACCAACACATAGCAATGACAGCCTTTAGTCTCTTCAAGCATGCAGCACTATCAGTTTTGGCTCCGTGGAGAAACCCCTCCGCCAGTGTTTCCGGCTTTGTTTTTGGGGCCAGTGCCAAACCACAAGTTTAGGATTCCCTGTGCATTTGCCCTCTAACTCTGGCAACGATTCATAGCTCTAAGCTCACAGACTGCTGTGTTACAGCTGAAACAGACTGTGATGTGCCAGCTTGTGTGAAACAGCAGACTGTCAATAAAGTGTGGGAGAAAGACAATAGAAACATAGAGTGAATTGTTTGTCCCTGACTTAGACCCATAATTAAAGTTAGCGTGCATTTTTATTTTTTAAATAACGTAAGCAATAATTATATGTAATAATGATTAGGCAATATCCATGACTAATACAGAGAAATTGAAATTGAAAAATGAAAGAGTACATGCTACCATTGTCTATATTGCCCCATGTGTCACCTTTTTCAACGTGTCAGTTTTGATGGGGATTCTTCAGTGGCAGTTTGGAGTAGATGGTATAGCTCTGTGTAATCCTCATAGTTTCAATCGTAGCATCTGGACTTGCTTGAGTTTGTTGACGACGTTCCACCTCTCATCCAAGAGGCTTCATCAGTTCTAAACTGACTGGTTGGGAGTTCCAGATTTTATACTCTCCAGGATCCATTAACACGATTGAAACTCCAGTCTGCTGGGTGTGTGTTGCCCCTAGCCTCATTATGCGAGTTGTTAGGTCCTTCCTTCTCACAATGGGGTTCATTAGGGCCCGTTTTGGCCAGGTGTGAATGGAGCCAATGCGAGTCGTTGGGTCCTTCCCTCTCACAATGGGGTTCGTTAGGTCCCTATAGGTGAGAACCCATTCTCACCTATAGGGCCCCAATGACAGACCCCATTGTGAGAAGGAAGGACCTAACGACTCGCATAATGAGGTGAGGGGCAACACACGGTCCGTGTACATCACGGCCATTCGTTTTCTTATTTTGAGATTTCAAAATAAAAACGAAAAATAAACCGTTACCCGTTTTTTTCAGTGATAATACAAAATGAAAAACGGAAAACGGGCCGTAATTCATGATCCATCATCCGTTATCCGATTTAATTAGATGTGTTTGTAAATGGAAAATTAAAATTAAAATACACCCCTGGAAAACGTGTTTCTCTATTTCCTGTTCATTTTTGGTCCGTGACCCGGAAGTTGTACCACGAGCTAGCCAGTAAGAGGCGGTGTATCATCAGAGGGCGTCAGAAAACTATTTGAAAGTTTGCGCGGCCGGGCTCAAGACTACGAGCGAGCCACTACAAGCACAGAAGAAGACCACATCTAATTAATTATTAACAATTATTATTTAAAAGCATGAGCCCGGTGGGTCTGAATTTTCTGACGCCTTCTGATAACGCACCGCCTCTTACTGGCTAGCTCGTGGTACAACTTCCGTGTCGCAGACCAAAAATGAACAGGAAATAGAGAAATACGTTTTCCAGGGGTGTATTTTAATTTTCCATTTACAAACACATCTAATTAAATCGGATAACGGATAATGGATAATGAATTACAGCCCGTTTCCGTTTTTCATGTTGTATTATCACTGGAAAAAAAACGGGAAACGGTTTGTTTTTCGTTTTTATTTTGAAATCTCAAAATAAGAAAACGAATTGCCGCGACGTACACCGACCTAAATGACTATAATGACTGAGGATAGTAATGTTAGAGTTACGTCTCTGACCCCTCTGGAGTCGTGTCCTGTTCCTGATCCTTCACAGCCATTTTCTGACAAAAACCACACAACCTGTGCTAAATAGCTAACGAGGTGATTTGTTTGGTTCCTGCCACTAACTTCTGTGTTTGAAAATGAAGTTCATTAGAGCTGCTCAGCGTGTCAGCATATTCTGCGTCCGTATAGGATATCCATCCTGAGTGATCGCATTAATCAACAGCTGAAGGCCGCTGCGGGCTATTTTGAAAACATATTTTATTTGCATAGCAGCGCGGCCGCATCTGTGGAGCTGAAACTTGGCTTCGGCACCACAGCGATGATGTAATTCTCCTTCCCTCCCTGAAACTAGCTCTGTGTTTACGTCTTTATTTAAGCAGATTGTCTTTTTCAATAAATTCACATGCAGATTTTGTGTCTACATTTAAATATTTCTCTGACACTAATGTTGAATTTTGTCTCTCTGTCTCCCTCTCCCATTTCCCTCCC
>OMNN01050923.1:0-10670 GCA_900302755.1 Chromis chromis
TTTCCTTGACTAAAAGGAATATGCTATGAAACTCTGCAATGATAAACAAATGAAACTAAAACAATCAAGACTAAGATTTCCATTTATACCACTTAAGTTTCTGTATTTTGTTTTCTCCTTTGCAAATATAATAGATAGATAGATAGATAGATAGATAGATAGATAGATAGATAGATAGATAGATAGATAGATAGATAGATAGATAGATAGATAGATAGATAGATAGATAGATAGATAGATAGATAGATAGATAGATAGATACTTTATTGATCCCGAGGGAAATTTAAGTAACCAGCAGCATATTAAACATACATACAGAATATAAACAATATATACAGAAATGAGAGATGCAGAATATGCAAAAACACGAGATAAAACAACAATAACAATAAAAAACAGTGCAAATTAGTGATGTGCAAAGAGTAATCACATAAAAAAAAAACAACGATATGTCCATTTATGTGCATGTGTGTGGCCGGTTAGCCAGCAGTGACCAAAATAAAGTGCAGATGGAATAGTAGATAGTCAGTGTTTATAAGGAGGAATTGAAGAGTCATATGGCCTGTGTCCTGTGGGACAAACGACTTCCTCAGCCTGTCAGTGGAGCAGGATGGGGACAGCAGCCTGTCACTGAAAACATTCCTCTCCCTGGTGATGGTGCTGTGCAGAGGGTGGTGGGCATTGTCCATGATGGAGAGCAGTTTGCTGAGAGTCCTTCTCTCTGCCACTGATGTGATGGAGTCCAGCTCTGTGCCGAACACAGAGCCTGCTTTCCTCACCAGCCTGTCCAGCCGAGAGGTGTCTCTTTTCTTGATGCTGCCTCCCCAGCACACCACAGCATAGAAGAGGACGCTTGCCACGACAGACTGGTAGACCATCAGTAGGAGTCTCCGGCAGATTTTGAAGGAGGAAGTAGAGCCTGCTCTGAGCCTTCTTGAACATTCTCAATGCAACATTCAGAAAATGTTTTAAGAACATTTTTAGAGCATCTTTAGGGAACTTTATCCTGCCTTGAAGTAGAACATTCTGGAAACTTAAAAAAAAAAACACACACACATATTAAAAACATTAGTAGAACTTTGCAGAACTTTCCCAGAACATTTTCAGAACAAACAAAAAAAACGGATCATTAAGGCACGTCTATCTTTAAACCAAAGTATGTTAATTATGTTGGTACTGACTATCAAAGTTTAAATATTTATTCACAAGTTTACACGTCACATAGCAACCATAAAATAGCCAAGATGTTCTTCCAAACTACGAACAGAATGACAAATGGCTTTTACCTCAGCTCTCCCTGCTGTTGGACAGGACTCAACTTTCATTCTTTACTTGTGATTAAGCACTAGTAAGCACAGCAGATTTTACACCAAAAGACACTATGATGTGTGGATGATGAATAAATAATGATAAGTTTTGCTTGTGAATCAAATGGTTTTTCCAGGTTTGTACAGGTTATTGCTGCTATAAATTGAAGCACTGTGGGATGCTAATGCCTCTCATTCTACTACCGAGCTCCAGGATTTAAACCTCAAACATCCACATCTAAGTTCTGTTCTATTTACTGTGTTTTTAGCTATTCAAGATTTTTTTTTTCCTCTTCTGAAATATTAAATTAAAGGTAGTAAAGTAACATGTGTAACACATCATGTTTCAAATTCATCTCCTTTCTTTTGAATAAGTCTCCACTTGCTAAAACTTCACAATTGCACTGATTAGACATAACATTATGACCACCTGCCTAATACTGTGTTGGTACCCCTTATGTTGTCAAAAATGCTCTGAACCATTGGGCATGGACAAGAGGACCTCTCAGGGTGTCTTATGGGGTCTGGCACCAGGACGTTGACAGTAGATCCTTTGGGTACTCGCAGTGGGGCCTCTGTCAATCAAACTTGTTCCACTGCATCCTGTTGATGCTTGATCAGAATGGAGTCTAGGAAGTTTGGAGGTCAAATCAATATCTTGGGCCATTGTTATGTCCCTCAAGATGTTCCTGATTGTTTGATGTTTTTGCCATGTGGTGGGGTGCATTTTCCTGTGAGGGTAGGCCAGTGACATTTGGATGATTTGCATGAGGGAGTGTACTTGTTCTGGGACAATATTTATTTGGGTGTCTAAGTCTCATCAACACGGATGGCAAAATCCAAGGTTTTCCAGCAGAACACCACATAGTACCAATATGATCGATGTTATTCACTTCAACTGTCAGCAGTCATAATGTTGTGGCTGATCGGTGTATGTGTTATTCTCGTAAATAATCCTGAAAAGTTCTCTTGGCCATTCTGTGTTGTATGCTGACTGAACTTTATTCCATTATTTAGATTCATTTCAAATTAGTATACAGCATCACATTCATTCATTTTTTGTCACAGGAATGCTTTTGCATGAATGAAAATGCGTCTGTCTGTAGTGATAATTTATTTATTCAGAAGCTCAACCGTGCATTGTCAGGATTTATCTTGGGAATGCATTGTAAATATATTTTGCTCTGACATGTTTACTTTAATAATCAAGCAATTAAAACTCCCCCTCACCATATGCATCACTTGCTTTACCATCTTAACTGTATTACATGCAGTGAATTATTTAATGCCATCCAGGCCTGAACAAACCTAAATGGACTTTGAAAAAGTGCCTATTTCCCAGAAATAATGAAACTGATGAATATGTTTTAGATCATGAATGAACATTACATCAAATATCAAATCAAATCAAATCAAGCTTATTTATATAGCATGCTGTAAAAAAAAAAAAAAAAAAAAAAAAAAAAGCCTGAGTTGACCAAACTGTTGTACATGTTATAAGACAGGCAACAACTAAAATAGGTGCAAAAAAGCAAGACAGAAAACAGGATAAAACTTTCAAAATCAATAAATATAAAATACTAAAAAATGAGACAATCAGGACAACAAGTTGTAAGGTCAATTTCTGAAATAAAATTAATAGAAAATACTAAATGTTAGTGCAACCAAAAACCATTGAAAACATGTACATTTTGAGATCTTTCTTAAAAATGTCAATCAAGAGAGAACACAAGACATGAAACAGAAATTATTTCGATCAGATTTGTCAAGGTCTGCATTGTGTTTAGGTTGTAATGTTCCACTGTCTTCCGACTGGAACAACACAGACCCAGCAGAGTGCAGTCATGTCTAATAATATCCCCAGTTTGTTTTTACAGTCAGTACTGCACTGGGTAAAAGAGTCAACTCATTAAAGGGTAGACAAAACTTTGGCCAGAAACGGGGGTCCAGGAAAAGGCCAAGTGCTTATTAAGAAAATCAGCATTATTTAGTGCTGCGTCCATAAATGCAAACTGCAGCTTGTGTGTGTTCTCATAACTGCAGGTTCAGGTGATTAGATCATTTCAAACAGAGAAAGATAACCTGATGGAGACACTGCAGAAAATGACACTTGGTCCTCAAAATTGAATATTGAATATTCATCTTGGTGCTAATGTCAGTTTGTGGCCGTTAGGTCACAAACATCTTCTATTATTTTCCAATTCAAATCCTGAGTGTACCCATCAAATTTCATGCCAGATTTTATTATGATGTTGATTATAAACATAAAACAATATACATCACCTGCAGTTCTTTGTGAAGGCTTTAAAAGGAGTGTTTTAGATAATAGTGTATAATGAATTATGAAATTAAGTGAAGAAAATGTGACTGTTTGCTTCAGCTGCATTATATTACAGTAATAATAACTATGTAGCTGAAGTTGAAGCACTGAAAGAAGCTGAAGTGGTGGGTTTTAGGTTACTGTCATTTTAGCAGCTGCTGAAGAGAAAGGCTAGTGTCATACTTTCCACATCCATGAGTCCAAGTGATTTACATTTAATTATTATATTGACCACATGAGGCTTAGTGCAGACATCTGCACACCCTTCACATTGTTGTGCCACTACACAACACCAAGTGCACATGTGCAAAAAACATAGAAGGCAAAATACTGCACTTCTGACAGGAGAGTAGTATATTAGGAACATGGTGTCTGCATGTGTCCATATGCATGTCTGCAAAGAGGCATTACCGGGGCCTACGAAGCTGCAGTGACACTTAAAGTGCAAGAGAAAAAAGAGGTTAAAAATGTAATATGATGTAAAATATTTTTCATGTAACTGAATTAATATTGAAGCTATTATATTTTAATATAATGACTGATTTACCCAGGGTTAGATCATTTACATAGATATTTTCAAATAACATACATGTGGTTATTCAACTCATAAACTGTTCTCTTAGTTACAGTATCCACAGAACAACATACAACTATGAATCAATGCAATCAATTACAATGATCCAGCGAGTGTCCTCAGGGGCCAAAGACAAAATTAACACTAACAGCAATTTAGCATCTTCTTGAAAAAAGTATCCTTAAAGCCTTTCTAATTTCCATGTGCCCTGAAGATGTATCTTTGCCCTACATTTCCCCACATGTCACATATGTGAGTATTCATAGTATATCCTTCCATCCATTCTTGAGTTGAGAGGGAGAGCAATAAGAGACAATTTGTGGAAGAGGATATTTCTGCATCCATTTCCTTAATGCTTGTCCCATCCTGAGCTAAAAATGAAGTGGCCTTTAGCTTCAAAGCCAGTATGTTCTCATTAACCTTACCATAAAATGCCTTTCTAACATGAACGGCATCAACTCTGAGATCAAAAATAGCAGATGGCTCAGATAAGGGAACATCAATGACTTCCTGATTTAAACACAATCGCTCTCTGACTCCATGGGAATATTGTGCTCCTTGTTAGTTCTCAACTTCCACTTTCATGTCTTATTCACACTCTTGAACCACCAAGGAAATGTTAGACATGTAGTTAGTGGCTGCTAAATTTTCAGAAACATAAATACAATATGACACATGAAAACATTTTCTGATTTAAAAGGAAACTTGAGAATTCAAAGTATGAAGGGGAGAAATTCATCTGCATAGCAAGTAAGAAATCATACAAATCCCTACATGCCTATAAGATTAATATACTGTATATTGAATGAGACTGATTGCTGCTCATTCCAGGATGTTTACAAAAGAATTGTGTATATAACTTTCCAATATTGCAGGGAAAAACAACCTCCAATCCTCCATTTCCTGGATTGCCTCACCTCTCAGTCAGGTTGTGACTACTGTGAATTACTGAAAGGGTTACTGATGCTGAATTCATATGTGAATGTTGTTTTTTCCTCTCCCCTCAAGACTCGCATCCACCATTAACACTAACACCTTTCACAGCTCTCGTAGAGGGACCATTTGGTGAATGTCAGTCACTTTGATGAGGTGCTGATTAGCTCCTTGCCATAGAACACTCAGGCATGTGAGGCAACGCTCAGATCCATCAGTGCAGTTTTGTTTTGACAGGAAAACACGTGCCTGTTCCTGTGACATGAACAGGATGGTAAAGTTCATATTCATCCTGTTTCTGCGTGAGCTATTAGTTTGTTTAATAGATTTGGCTACAGCATAAATATGACAAAATATAATTGACACTGACATATACAAACACTGTTGTGTTTTTAATGCAGTAATGAGGTTGTGAACTCTGTAAATATAATTTGTAATTATTTATTTTACATCTTTTAAACAAAATTCTGTGGTTGAATCAGACATAAGTTCACAAAAAAGACAAGTCATCTCATCTTTTCTTTATGGAGTGACATGACATATGGAATACATTCATGCTGCTAAGAAGAGGAACTGTAATGACGTGATGTGGTGAACCCATGAATTCTCATCTAGTGCTGTCAATTTTTCATTTGTCAAACAAATACAAAAGTAAGAGAAACTGAGTGAAGCTTAAAGTTAATCGGAGTCAAAGGTTATCAAAAATAGAGTCCACCCATGAAACAAGATTAGCGGTGACTTGTTATCCATGCCTCGCAAAAAAAGATCTCAAGACTTAGAATTGTTGATTTGCGTGAAAGTAGAAAGGGTTCCAAAGTTATTTCAAAGAGTTTAGATATTCATCAGTCTATTGTCTGTCAATGGAGATGATTTTGTGCTGTGGTACTTCTCCCTAGATGTAGGCACTGCCAAGATCACCCAGAAAGCACAATGCAGAATGTTCAAGGATGAAAAAAAGACTGATATAAAAACTCAAATAAAAAAGGTTGTTTGATCAGCTTCTTATGACCTAAAGTTATGTTTCATTATTTGTTATTTCACAATATAGCACGGCTGATTGGGATTCTTTGTTAGCCTTAAGTGTGAGTATGAGCGTACATGGTTGTTCATACTCACACTTGTGTTAGTCCAGTGATTGCATGGCAACCTTTCTAGGGTGTATTATGACTCTCATCCGATATCAGCTATGATAGGTTTCAACCCCCTGTGACTCTCTACATGATAAACTGGGTATATCTGATGGATAGATGGATGGATGTTTTTTATTGATAAAACTCTCTAGTGGCCATAGTAATTATGGCACAGGGACAAAGAACGAAGTGAGGTGAGGTTGTTAAGCTACAGTCTGTGTAGGGAGGAGCTCTGGGCAGATGGACTGGTTGACAAAACATTGGACCATAACACAGGAAGCTTCCAAATTTCAAACGTATTGCCAATATTTCTTTCCACCATAACTATTCCGTAACCTGAACCATGAATATTTTTGTAACAATAATAATTAGGGCTTCTGACCATAAGTACTTATTTTAACTCTAACCTCTTTTCCTAAATCTAACCAAATTGTGGCTAAACCTAAATGGTTCTTTTAGTACCAACACCTAACTTAAGTGTTGCTATAACATGAATTTCTAGGATAATGGATAGTATAATGATATAATAATGGATCTAGTACAGGATAATGTCAGGGTTTATGTCCACCAGCTGAATTTGGATGATTTACAATAGTCGGATAATAACCATAAACAATGAGCTAAAGTTATCATAGAAATCTTCAAACAAAGAAAATTGGTTTTGTGGGACCAGTCAGAGTCCAGACATTAACCCAACATAGATACTTTGGATGAGATCTGTTCATACCAGATATCTGAGGAACATGGTAGAGGTGATGAAAGGAAAAATGGTCCAAAATTCAATTGAACTGCAGCTACAAGAAATGCTTGATTATGGTTATCACTACCAACAAAGGTTTGACCAGTTATTGAAATCAAGGGGGGCTCTTACTTTTTTCACCAGCATTGAGAACATTTTGTGGATGTGTTGAAGACACAGAAGACCATCACTGTCTGTGTGTTATTTGCTTCAGCATATTGTGTGTGTCTGTTCCTGTGACTGAGATGACAAATTAATGCAGAAAATCAATTAATTCCACAATTTTCTTGCCACTGTGCCAAGTGATAAAGTGTCTTCAAAAATTATCATCAACCTCAGCTGTCCTATGCCTATGATGAGCATGGTAAACATGCATAAAAAATGCATATACTGTATTTTAGCATACACAGTGGCTACTGTGATTTGAGACTCTGAGTCTTATTACGCTTTGTATTGCCGCTTAATAAGACTGTAGTACAACAAAATAGTCAATGGTGATCAGTGCTGTTCTCGAGACAAGAGATGCATATGTTTAAGTTCACTAGTTTAAGATATATGTTGAATTAAATATTATTTGGGGGTTTGTAGTTGATTTATTTTTAATGATAAGCTGACTAAAGCCATGTTTAGTGTACTTAAAAACCTAATTTAACAAGATGCTTTTTTATTAATGTTATTAAAGTGTTTTTACCCTTCCCCTGCATTCTTCTGAGTATGAAAAGGTATTGCAAACGTTTTGAGTCTGCTTTCCTTGTGATATATTTCATGTTGATTCTTCCATTATGAACATGATAGAATCACTGTCATTTTCTTGTTTTTAAGATTAATTAAATAAACCTTAACCATGAAGTTCACATTTTTAAGCATCAGGCAGCTTGTGTTTTAGCTTCATGCCTTCAAATCACACATTCTCAGTGAAAAAACAAATAGACATCTGAGGGGATGGTGGTATGGCTTTGAAACAATCACTCTTCAGTTTGAGAGCGTAAGTGGTTAAGGATAAAGAGCAAGGACTGAAAGAAATGGAAGAGACTTAGACCAATGACAACTATGCAGAAAAGAAGTCAGTGCATGTGTGTGTCTTCCATCAACAATGATAACAGACTTTGCAGGCCACAGAAGATTAAGTACACAATCTTCATCCTTACAAGCCACACTGTGAGACTTGTAATTGGTCCAAGCAAAGCAAGCAACAAACAGAACCAGAGTGTGACATTAACAGAATAACAACTCTCTGGACTGCAATCTTTTCCAGCAATAAAGATTTGGGCCTTGGGTGCTCCAGCTAGGTGTTCCATCAGAAGCTCTAATTTGCAGTGACATGAAACCCCAATAAAACTTCTTGTCTCTAATCCAGACCTGCAAAAGTTTCTGCAGTTTCAGACCTTCTTCATCGAATAGAGAAAGTATGATATGTGAATAGTGTTCTGTTGCTTTAAATTCATCTTCAGTAACTCATTTAAGATAAGATTTTAAGAAGATATACTATCAGGAGTTAGGGATTTATAATATCATACTGAATAAAGCTTAAATAAGTCAATGATTGATGGACTAAGGTACGCAGTGGCGCATATCAAAGAATGTGAGTGGAGGTGATTTTCTAATTCATTGCGTTTGAGCAAATATTTGATGGTGCTTTTGCATCAAAGTGTGATTTACAGATGGATTTTGGGGGATTTACTGTAGGGGCTTAGAGTGCCTGGTCGTGACGTCAAAAATAACCGGTTTTGATATATAATGTCAAAGCTAATACCATAAAAGGTCTCAATAAATTCCATTATTTATTTGTAGGCTGTGCAAATTGTAGGACAGTAATGACAGTCTAATGCCAACACATCTGTTAAACACAAGTGAAGACTTTGTATGAACCTGAACAATTCAAACCTACAAAAGCTGTTATATCTAAATGTGAAAAAAGCAGTGCAGACCTTGACAGTCTATTCAGCAAACATCCCAACAGAGTGTTATTTATATGGATATAATATGTGTCAAAGCTGTTTCACAGTCACATTTATAAATGTTTCTAGTCCTGGCAGTTAATCAGTTTTCATGTTTTATATGTCTGGTTATTGTGACAGTGTGTTGTCACAAAGATGCTGGCTTAGTTCAATGATTACAGACCCCTGGCATTTGAATTGAAATATTACTCATTGATTTTTGGCTAATAAGATATCTCAGATTAGCAACTGATGATGTCAGAAGCATGGATTATTGGTGATTGATTTTTCCAGATATTGCCTCTCCCAACAGGATGATTGATTACAGTGGACAAGTTGTTCAAGTGCACCATCTCGCCATAACGTAGGTAATATATAAAATATTATTGGGATCACTGTAGTTCTAACACAATGTTTTATTAACACATAGAAATGCTATACTATAATGAAATCAGGAAATCAAAACAGTCAAGGTCCACTTACTGGCTTTTTCCCAACTTTTCAAACAAATCTCACTGTCTGAAAAACAAAGCTGAAGTGACCATGTCAAACTACCATAGTATTCATTTATTTTTCACTAAAAAAAGTCAAATGAGTGACTTCTTATTCTTATTATTCTCATAAATTGTATTTATTTTAATTTTTTTACATAGCACACTGTACATGGAAAATTTGTCCAATTTCTAAGCTCTCTGAAGTGTGGCCCATAACATTGCTTTTCCTCCCTTGAGACAGTGTGCCATTGCTTTACAGCACCGAGGTACAATGATTTCATGTCATATGTCAGAGAAGGAAATCACAGCATAATCTTCTGCAGCACAGAGTAATTCCAAAAGCCATGCTCTAGTGGAGGTGAAAGAACTGGCCAATTTAATGATTTATATCAATGTGCTTGTACCATTTTGTTCTGTTATAATTGTAATTAGGCTATAATATTATGCATCGTATTAAAAAGCCAGGCAATGGTGGCATTTACTTTACATTCTGCTATTGTTAGAAACTTTGCAATTCTCAGCCTTTATTTAAACAACAGTTGCAAGTGGACATTTAAGCCACCGTGCTATCTGTCTGTTCATTCATCCTGTCAGGGCAGTAATTGTGTTCATTGTTCAACCCAGAAGATCTTTTTATTTAGCACAATTCTCAGGTACTATCTACAGAATTTGTTACACAATGAGGATGAAAAGTTAAATTAGGCCCCTGTGTCATGTCACACAATAAAAATGTGGAAATAAAGAATCCCATTCTGTAAACAACATGACAGCACATATTTAGGTTTTGATCCATCATATTTAAGGGGTGTTTTTGCAAGATGGTAAACAGTGATGAAATGGTCATATTAAAATGAATGATTTGTTTTCTGGAAACTGTTATACCCCTCTGACCTCATGATCCCTCTTCTCAATTTCAAATATGAACACTGTCCAGGCATCTACTTGAAGTTTGAAATGCCACAAAGCACTAATGCAATTCACTTGGAACAAGTATGACTTCATTTACAGTAATGTCCACTGAATTATTATTTTATTTAGTTAATCAAACATATTGCTACAAACCTTTGCCTCACCCAGCTCAGCACAAGAAAGTCATTTGTATTAAATGTATAAATGTTTGGTGTAATTTAAATTTTTGTGAAACCAAATTGTTAGTTTTGAGTTTTTGTAGGCAAAACTGAGTTACTGGCAGTAAAGATACGATTTCTGGGCACTAGAAAAACATGTTAGATACTG
>OMNN01050924.1:8982-19794 GCA_900302755.1 Chromis chromis
ACTCTATTAAACTCTGGACTTTGTTAAAGAATAAAATCTAAACAGTCACCTTAATTTAAACAGGTTTTTGTTAATATATAAACCAAAACAAGCACAAGTAGTAGTATGGATGGGAATCAGGGATTAGTCATTTAGGCACTTTTACACATCTGTCTGGCTGCTGATTGACTGAAGGTACTCGGTGTTACCAGATGTGCAAAAAATTAAAGAAAAGTGTTGACAAGAGCCAAGAATGGTATCTATCTTTAGACTAGTTTTCTGCATTTGAGATAGACTGAAAGGCCAAAATGTTGGTTCTCCACTGTTTTGACAAAAAAAAAAAAAAATCAAATCTTAGAAAGTGGACCCTCCTATGTACCCGTCTCATGCTGATATTAAGCTGCGTCTGGATCTCAGGAGACCTCGAATGCGATACCCTCGCAGTCTCAGAGCTCTGAACCGAATCAGGCAGGTCTTCATTCAGCTCATCTCCACCACCTGGATCAAACTCCAGAGGATGATCAGGAGTGAGCTGAGGTGCCGACTGTTGATATGTGGGTTTATCTCCAGGAGGTGGGGTCTGGATTTCCTCTGTTATCTGTAGCAAACATGCTGGCACCACTGGCGTTTCCTCTTCGTCTTCGGTGGTTACTTCAGACAAGCTTTCCAGTGGCACGTCACATTTCTCTGAGGGTGCACCGTTGTTATTGTTGTTGTTACTGTGCTCCTTTACGTTTGGATTTAGAACCAAGACATCTGGAGCCACATTCTCTGGCGGCGCATCAAAGGCTTTATCTCGCAGATCAAGTTGTGCAAAACCTGGATCTTGAGCTGCTAAAGACGGAGATGGATCGAGCGTCTCTGTGGAATGAGGAGTTTCGAGTTCATCGAGCCTATCAGTCACAGGAAGTGAAGCCTTTCTTGGCTTAGGTACAGGAGGAAGGATTGATTTTCCACCTGGGTCAAATGCTCCATCATCTGGCCTCATTTCAGGTGTTAAAGAAGCTTCTGGGTTGCTTAGGTTAGCTTCTCCAGATTTGTCCAGTTCTGTCCCATTGATACATTGGATACCCACCTCAGAGGTCTCATTACTGCTTAAGGTAGTTCTGTTACATAGAGATGAATCAGCTTCAGAGCTATTAGAATCTTGACATTGGGGAAATGGAAGTTGATCCAAGTCTTGTGGTGTAACTTCTTTCTCAACATCCAGATCTGATATTGCTTGAATAGTTTCAGTATCACATGTATCCTGAGCTGGAGAATCATTCTGGACCAATAAATCAGAAGGCCTGCTCTGTGATCTGTTGAAACTATCTGATAAAAGCTCCTCACAGAGAGCTCGGTCCTCCTCATTCTCCGTTCTACACTTCTCCATTATAGAGCACCTCACAACCTCTTTAGCTTTGTTTTTGTGCTTTTTCACTTTACGCTCTTTGTCCAAACTCTTCTCAAGCTTCTCCACCTCCTTTTTTTCCTGTTCCAGTTGCAACCGGAAAGCCTCCCTGTCTTTGCCCACACTTGATGCCCCATTCATATCCAAGGGATCGCTTTCTGTGAATTCATCATTGAGGTTTTCCTTGAAGTGTCGGAGCTTGTGGATCTTCAGGTTCTCCTCCATGATCAGCTCATCCAGGATGTGGACTTTCTTTAGCTCTGTCAGCAGGTCTGGCCTGCTGTTAAAGGATCCTGTATCTGCTGCTATTGTAGCTCCAGTGTCAAGCTCATCATTTGCAGAAGCTTTAGGTTCATTTGGAGAATCAGCTGATCCGAGTTCGCTGAGGCCGTCGGATTCTGCAGGGTCAAGGGAGTCCTCGAGGCCGATAATGCCGGCTTCAGCCAGCTCACTGGACGACATCTTTAAAAAGGAGCAAAGGCAGAAAAAGCATAATGAATACCAGCACATACATGCAGGTTTATACTGACAGTATGAACTATAGTTAAGTGAATTTATCTACAATCCTGCTGAAAATTTAACAAGACATGGCAACAAAACAAATCAGGCAAACCCCCAAATCACTCTGACTTTCAATAAAGAGAAGCCAACATTAACATAACGTCACAAGTAGTGAGTATAAACCGATAAAGTATTTTCTGTTAACATTGTGATAGAAGAGAAAAACATATTTATCCATGGTAAATGTACACATTAAATATCAGCACACACACACTTCTCAATTATAGCATATATTAAGTTTACAAATGCAACAAGAATGAAGATAAAAGTACACAATGAAAACTGGTTAAAATGTCTTCCAGCTTTGTTCACTAAAACTGAACTTAAACTATTAACTGTAAAACCTTTAGGAAGGGTTTTACATTCATGCTTAAAGAAGAAATCACTTGCTTGTTTGAAACAGTTGCAAGAAAAACTACCTGGCGTGACCAATAAGGGCCACTACAAACTAAATCTGTAGTATCAAACCCAAGACCACAGTTGGAACATAGTTAGTTTAACCTTGATTTGATGTATACTTAACGTACCGTACAAAGCTGCCCCTCACAGTCCCACACTGGCCAGAGATTATTCTGCCTCTCCTCCGACCTCAGCAGGGAGTCCATCACAGCTTCCTGAGCCAGAACTTTTTCTTCCTCCTGCACAACAAGACATTATTGATCAGATCAACTGAGAAATGAAAGCACATTTAGGAGCATCTGATGTTGTATTCAACAGCAGGCAGTGCATCTCTTACCTCCAGGATTTCATCAGCCCTGTCCAGGATTTTCTCCACCTCCTTCAGACCCTCCTGCTCCTTCACATCCCAGTCTTTTAGGGAGATATCCATCAAACTGAAAAAAAGGAAAGCGCTATTAGGTCATGCCTTTCGGCAAAAGCAGTCATTAATGCTTGTGGCATCCACATTCACCAACCACTGGAATCCCTGCAATGTCAAACTGTGAGCTCCACTGGTAATAGTCAGCCCAGTCTGCAGCTTTTAGATGCTTAAAGCACTTGGTTGTACTTCATTTTTGCCTTAATAGCAGTTCCTCACAGTCAGAAGCACAAATGATTGGTGCATGATAGCGAGGCATGCAATAGTTTTTCTACGTTGCACCACCATCTCTGGCAGAAAACCAAATACCATTTCCAAATGGAAGCCACACATTTTTTTGATACTTTATGACCATTATGGTGATTTTGAAAGAAAATAAACCTATTCATTCCCTTAGAGGTCAAAGTTTAAACTCAAGGGATAAAACAATGTTGCTACATTCACGATAATCAGACTTTGCTGCTACAGTGGTGTGCTAGAGCTCTAGTAATAAGGATCTTTGATATAGAAGGAATTTGGATGGTGACATGTCTCTCTTAGGTGTTCTAAAAGGTAAAAGACAGGACAGGAGAAAAGAGTTATGAGAAATGGACTGATTTGTATTGTTCTATTCTAATGCCTGAATTACTTTTTAACAACATACAGTTTTAACATGGTCAGGGCCAATGGTAGCATTTTCTGAGCCTACAAGGTTACATTGAATAATGTCCCATTCTCACTGATGAAACTGGTTCTGAATATGACTAGAAAAGAGTTTAGGCTAACAGCTCTTTCCTAATCTTTATTGGATTTGGGGAAGTTTACGTGAATTAGTTCTTACCCATATGAAGTCCAACATTTTTAAATGAATCAGTTGGAGACCGATAACTCAGAGCTATATACTCCCCATGGAGAGGTCTAATCAGCCAAAAATAAGTGAGTGATCAGCTGTGTGGGTATAAAATAGCTGTACAGGGTCATTAACATTAATTACCACTTAGCTAGAGCTCATAAATCCTGCTGGCAGCAGCTGTCATACAAGCCTGCCAAAATCATCCGTCAACAGATAGAGCTACAGAGCTGCAGATTCCTCATTTCTAAGTGAAATGAATTACAGGTGGTAAATCTGCAGCATTGTCACTTAGCTGTAAATGTGTGTTGCTAGAGTGTAACGTATTCTTAAGGAAAGGCCTGTTACTACCTGTGACTATAGTGGCTGCTGTTGAGTGAAAGTTATTTAAAGCCGAACAGGCATTACCCATCAGTGATATCCGGATTCTGGTCATGGAGGTCATAAGAATCCCAGAGAAGAGTAGGAATCCCCTCTGTTGAACACACAGACTTGTCTCTTCCATCGGTAATAGTGCTGGAGAGAACGTTACGAATGGGGCTCAGTTCAGGATCCTCCAAACCACTTTGTGAATTCAGCGTCCTGTCGCTGCTCAAAACCTCCGTCTGTGTGGGCTGATTTCGAGACCTGCTGGTCGGACTGGCAGCAGAATGGAGGTCGGAGGGATCGTGAAAGTGCGGGTCTCTCTTTTGTGGCGTTGGGTTCTGTGTAATAGTCACCGTGTACGAGTTTTCCAAATCATCCACCGGCAAGCTAAGCCAGGGATTATTGGGCAGTGCAGCCGAGCGCTTCACTTTGATCTCAAAGTTGAGCGAGTCCACCGTTACATTGGGGATGATCTTGATGCTAGCCCTGGAGGAGTTTCCCACAGAGCCCAAGTCAAACTCCTCCCTCTGATCCTCACAGTCTGAAACGCTGGTGAAGTTCTCCTCATGGATTTGAGGCTGGCTCGAGGCAGCTCTCACAGAGTCCCTGGTCCCAGCTAGTCTGGGCAGACCTTCCAGTCCTTCCCTGCCTCCCCAGGCCTCCAGCTGGCTGCTCCCAGCACCATCGAAACCAGAGTCAAATGAGCTCAGTGAGGGGGGTTTGCCCACGGCTGACACCATCACAGGAACTGCAATTGAAGGAGATGTTCCAAGAAGATGGAGCGTTTCTTTAGCACCTTCACATTTAGTGAGGTTAGACTCTGAGGGGCTGTGTTGATCATCCTTAGCTGTCCTGTTTCCAGCACCATCAGGAGACTGATTACTGTCACTGCTTCGTAACAAATCATACTGCCACTGCAAGGCGAGCTGGAGGTTCCTGACTGCAACCGGTCCTGAAGAAATTAGGAGTTTCCTCAGGGTCATGCACCTGATTGATTAAAAAAAGAAAAAAGAAATAAAAAAAAAAGATTATAAAACAACAGTATCAGAAAAAAAACAACAATCTGAAATACTGGTGTGAACACCAAAGTTTTTCTACAAGTCAAACTGTTCTATTTCTACAGTTTTACAGATGATGTAAGGGGTTTGCAGTTTGTCTGGTGGCATCATTGGATATCAAAACAGAGCAGATGTTCTGGGAATTCAGAAACTTTCATCACTATTACAGCAAAGCCAAAATGTAGCACAAGTCATGAAAGTGTTTTGGAAAAAAACAAAGCAGCAACTGAGCTTGAATGTGGACAAAACCATCCTTATGAAAGCAGAACAAACACCCTCTGCAGCAGAAGATCAGGTGATGTGGATGAAAGATCCAAGAAAAAAAAAAGCTAAACAAATAACCTTTTTGTTCTGTCACATTATAATGATGCACAGTTTAGAGATAAACAGACTGGAAACTGTTGAAAATATGACTCCAAAACGTGATTTAACAGATAAGATAGACCAGTTTAGAGCTTGTAGCCCCTTAAAATTAAGTATTATCTACATTGTTCATCATCTTACGATCCCTGAGATTTGTCCTCAGTCCTGACCTCCAGTTTGGGGTACAGTCCTCTTGATGCTAAATACACTGGTGATGTCTAAACAGAAATGTCACATTTGTCCTTGTAGCCCAAGTGTCTTGCATTGAATAAAGATTCAGCATCCCTCTGACAAAATAAAGGAGGTGGTAGCCCCACATAAGTCAAAGTCTGCAGAAGCTGAGAGTTCTTGAAATACAGGGAATTATCATTAATTTAGTGCAAATTGTTCATACATACTCTACCTGAACAAATTGGTCATAGGAAGGATCTATGCAAAACGCCCTGAAAAACTAGGAAAAAGTGTTGCAGTTCTGTTATTTCTATGTTTCTTTTTAAATGAATATGCATTAAAGTGAGTGAACTTTGGGCTTATTTTAGCAGATGTTTCTAGGTTCACAACACATCTCAAACATGGTCTGAAAGGCTCCTTTTGTGGCAAACCCTGAACTTGTCCTTTAATTCTAAAATAGGTGGCAATCTAATGTACCAACATTCCACATATCTGCAACCACCTACTGTAAGAAAACTAACAAAGACAGCCATGGTCTTCTCTCTATGATCTCACCTCTGAGACATCTGCTTGCCCGCCTGCCGGATCTCATCATCTGGTATTGAACTAGACAGATGGGCCAGATGCAGCAGCTCCTCCATGTCTGGAGGAGGATTCTTCTTCAGGAAGGTGGACAGCTTCCGTCTCCACGGAGGGATCGTCGTCCAGTTCTTCCTCTGCTGCTGAGAGGAATTGGTGTCTCCATGGACACCAGACAGCAGCTCCTGGAGGAAGTTCTCGCAGAGGACCAGACTGTACCAGGTGTTGGCCTGAAGAGGAAAGAAATGGCTTCAATTCTGCTATTCTTGGAAGGAAATGGTGTCGCCAGCAATGAGCATTTGGTATTCTCACTTTCACTCAGGACTTGCCTTGTTGTAGTAGTGATAGTAGTTGGAAGCTGCTCTGAGGGTTTGGAGAATGTAATGCACAGCAGAGTGCAGTTTCTCCTTCAGCCTCTCGAGATCCAAAACCCAGCTCTCCCTGATCTGCCCGTCCAACGGCAGGATCTCCGCTAACGTGTGGATCACGTCTTCAGCACAGCGAACAAGAGCCTGGAAGGTCGAAGTGGCAATTTTCAAGTTATTTAAAGCCCCGAGTGAAGTGGACACCAGCACTTATCGAAATCATGGGGAACATGACAATGTGATGTCAGCCGCTCATACTTCTAAGACTAAGAATCTGAGCCACAGTGTAGTCTGATTGAGGCTACACAACACAACAACGGTACAACATTGAGGCCACATCACACAAAAATGGAAGAAAACAGGCTACATGTTGCACAAGGTAAAATTCAGAACACCACATCTATAATCAGTACCATGGCAGGAGTGTGAATGGACGCCTCAAATTCAGACACCATCATCGAAGCCTTTGCAGCGTCCTTGGCGATGTCCATTTTGTAAGGCTGGAGCTTCTCTTGAAGAAGAATTTCAATCTTCTCTGTGATCTGCAAACACATTTGGTTCATAGTTACCACCAGGTCACAGTTTGACAGCAAAAGCCCAATAAGCCTTTATTGGAGAGCCCCCCCCAACTAAGGAACTCTATGGAACTCAGACTTTTGGAACTGTTTGATATAAGCTTTTATTTATTCTGTTTTAGTCTTAATTGATCCAATCTAACTGAGTTTTAATTTCCTATCTGCTCACGTCCATTTTATCTGTCCAGTCTTGTTTAATTTCTTATCTTAGTTAAGAACTGTACCACTGTTAAGGAAAGTGCTGCATAAATAAACATTATTATCATTATTATTCATAGGCAACCTGACATCTTAACGACAGTGACTTCTCTTGTTAGACGAGAAGCACATTTAAACTCTCAATCAGGCCATCATTAAATGAGAAGCAAACACGTATTTATCAACGTAGCAAGTCAGCAAAACACTGTTTATCTTCCATAATCAATGTTGGATCATCTTACATTCAACAGACCACCATAGTTGAAGGTTAAAACCCACAATCACGCTTGTAGACTGCTTTATTTTGACAGTGCGGCTGTCCTTGAGGCAACAATACACTGTTGCCTTTAGATGTGAATCAATTCTTTTTTGTATGCGACTGTGTGCTCTGCCCTGTGAACATCTTTGCAGGTCTTTATAGCAATCGAACAGCAGCATCTCAGGTCTTACCTTGGCCTCTAACTCCATTTCATAGTTTGTTTTAGTAAATAACTTGAGTCTGGGTAATTTTTGTAAGCAAAATAATTTACATTTGTTGCAAATGGCACCAAAGCTGTCGGAGTAAATTACCTTTTTTTTTTTTTTCCCACTGTTTGTCTTAGGGAGTTAGATGTGGTAAATGTCTCTTATTCTCCCTAAGGTTAATCAACATATTTCTGAGAAAACAAATATCTTTTGTTTCTTTTTGTTGACCTTGGTTCACCCTGAAGTAACATTGCTTCCAGTTATTTCTGCTTTGTTGCCTCTGGTTGATAATAAATTCTCCTGCTTTACTGATAAAATAGTGGCCTGACTTTGGTTTGGGGAATGTGGTGGGAAACTCCTTTCTACTTTTATGTTGGGCTCATATTCCCCTTAATGCTTAACACCAATTTAATTGCATAAACTGCTTACATATGTTGCTTCGTTGACAACTGACAGTAAGTAAAGCTAATTTTTAGTAGTTCAGGTTTTAAGTTCTGCCACCATAAAATCTTGCAGTTATTCAGTTTTGCTTTAAAAGATGCCTGCAGAGTCCACTTTAAAGTAGACTGAGTGACCCGCACCAAATGGGCAAATGTGTAACAGTTTGTTCATAAACTGAACCCAACAGGTTTGGTGTGAAATCATGCCGAGACTCACCTGCAGTGCATCATCACGTAGCTGAAACACCTGCAGCTGCAAGTGAGCCTTAGAAAAGGCCTGCTGCCACAGAAGCTCCACTTTTTCCACAGCTGCAGTTATTCTATAGACGAAAGAAGATCTTTTAAAGCTGTCATCAATTCATATATTTTACCGTATGTGCCTTTTTGCCCTATAGTACAAAAATGAATGAACACGTATACTAATGGCATTCATAAAACGCAAAAAATGTGCCCCACAGTTTCCTTGTTGTTCGAGAAGGTATGTCACTCTAAAAGTGTTTGTGTTTTCAGAGCAAAATTATGTAACTTAATGCAGATCTGAAAAAAAAGAATTAAATGTCAGCTACAGTTCAATAGATTATCCAACATGCACCAGCTTAGAAAATCTTATTAGTCAAACTCATGTTGCCACTGTGCTTTATCCGTTGTGCAACCCAGGATCATTGCAACACTGCAGTATGGTATGTGTGGGAAGCGTTGTGAGAGGAGGATTAAGATAAAGGCGAAGGAGGAAGTTTTCTGTGATGGAGCCGGCTGTACCTGCTGTGGTTCTGCACCATGTCGAAGGCGGTGTGGGTGAAGAGGGCGGTGCCGGCCATGGCCTGATAACACGGCTCCCTGTCAGGGAAACGCAGCTTCTCCACCACACCGTCACAGTGCCTCAGCAGCTCATCCAGACCCAACTCCCTACACAACATGGACATAAAGAATAGTATCAGTCTACTTGAAGCTAGTGGTTAAAAGAAATAAACAAATCTTTTCCTCTTTTGTTTTCTGATGCAGTAATGAGCACTGGTACTCATTTAATGTTCTGGATGACTGACTCCGCTTCGATTTCACTGCAACATATTTCAGCAGCCACAGTAAGGTCACAGCAAAAGCTTCTTTCCAAACCCACAATTTAGTTTCCTTTTCTGTGGACATGACTGCAAAGCTCTGCAGCCTTTGAGTGAACTTTAGTTTTGTGTTTGACCTGGGAATTCAAGTTGACAATATAATTGACGTTGTAAAGTGGTAAAGAACAAAACTATAACAGTAACCGGTTATGTTTCCTGCCTTTTAATGCTTTTGAATAAAAGGAGATAACATTCCAGTTTTACAAGCCAACCTCCCGGGATGGAGTTATGCAGACTTCACAGGATATAAATACATAAGCAGAAGGTTGTGCCTATAAACTCTCCATATTAACATAATAAATAAAAAATCAATTTAATCACCTACGGGTATTTAGAGGTATGCCAAAAAATAGAATATAGAATATTCCTTTATTGATCCCCTATTGGGGGAAATTCCAATGATGAAAAAAATGCTCGAGATTACACCTCAACACTTTCTGAGTACTATCAAATAAGCATCCAAAGTGCTGTTAGCTGCCATCAGCTGCATGGCCAGATTTGTGATCTTTTGCATATTTAAATTTTTTAAAAATTACATTATTTTGTATTGATGCAACTTCCTTGTATTCCTGCTTGTGTGTAAAATTTAGCATTTGAGAAGTATGTTTTATAAACGCTAGCTCCAAGCATATAGTGACCATTATAATAAGCAGCAGTAAAATAATTATGATTCTCTGACTTTATTTTTAAAAATTAACTGAAAATGATTGCACTCATTTATCCATCTACAGTTACACATCCCTGCAACTAGGAAAAGGCTAAAATGAACTTCTTAAATGCAAACAAACCATGTCCTGAACTGAAACTGGCCTATGAGAGGAGAACAAGCAGTCACGAGCCTGACCTCCTGAGCTGATGGAACTTTGCTTCGTTGGTGAAGCAGAAATGCTGGAGCTCTGTGAAGGTGGAGGGCAGCGGCAGCCTGGACAGAGCCTGCAGTGTGGAGATGCATGAGGGCAGCCGCTGGACCACGGACAGGAACTCCTGGACGAACGCATCAATCTCCTGCAGGGAGCAGCATAGAGTCAGAGTCACTTAAAAATGCCACCGTCATAGTAATGTGCTCATAAACATACAGGTTTCAGATATGGGGACTTTTTATTTGGTTTAAAGTTTTTAACCCTCACCTGACAATGGGTTTAAAAAGCATGTTATCTTTATAAAAAAAAAAAAAACATTAAAAAGCCAAAATGACTGAAGTTTCAGAGCTATAAATTGTAAAAAACAGAGAGAACCATTGGATTTTCAACTTTCTGACCGTCCTAGAACTACTCTACAGTTCTGCCAGGAGAATTAACCAGATAGGAGCTTAAAATTATGATAGTGTATTGATATCACTTTATTCTACATGTCTCACTTAATCATTTACCTAAAACTAATTCTTTGCACTAACCAGACTTTGTTAAATACAGAAGTTCTGCAACTGAGAAGCCAAATTTGACTCAGCAGTGACCAACACCTATGTGAAAAAAAATTCAGGGACTACTCAGCTGAACTGGGTTGAACTGCAGGCTGTGTTTACACAGAGCAGACAGGAA
>OMNN01050933.1:0-15863 GCA_900302755.1 Chromis chromis
CTATGTGGTGTTCTGCTGGAAAACCTTGGATTTTGCTGTCCGTGTTGATGAGACTTAGACACCCAAATAAACATTGTCCCAGAACAAGCACACTCCCTCATGCAATCTCAAATGTCACTGGCCTACCCCCGCAGGAAAATGCACCCCACTACATGGCAAAAACATCAGGAATATCTTGAGGAACATGACAATCACCCAAGATGTTGATTTGACCTCCAAACTTCCTAGACCCCATTAAGATCAAGCATCAACAGGATGCAGTGGAACAAGTTTGATTGACAAAGGATCCACTGCCAACGTCCTGGTGCCAGACCCCATAGGACACCCTGAGAGGTCCTCTTGTCCATGCCCAATGGTTCAGAGCATTTATGACGACACAATATTAGGCAGGTGGTCATAATGTTATGCCTGATCGGTGTATGTACTTATGTAGAGGCTGTTACGGGGCACAAAAATTATTATAATTAAAAACTGCAAAATTTCAACCCATATGTACTTCAATGGCCTGTAACTGTGGAAATATTTATAGTATGAAGGTAAAATTTGGCATGGCTTCATTAAATATACTGAAGTTATTGTACATAAAAAAATCAGATGATTCTGAGGAGGTCAGGCGGAAGGAACTAAATTAATTTTCAAGACTACAGATCAACACTAATCAGAGTACAGAACAATCTGTGTAGCCTTAGTAATACCAAAAATGCTTGATATTTGCAATTAAACATCTTTAAGGTCATGTGATGAGATCCTAAATTTGCTAAGGGAAGACAGAGAACTGCCAATAAGAGCCGAGTTCACAGCAAGATGAGGCTGTTTTGACTGGTGTCACATTGGAAAGTATAAATAGTAGAGGCCTGAAATCTCTTCAGGTAGTGATATATTGTTAGTCACAGTTTTCTAATCTATTTTCCATCACAAGCAGGTAGGATTTCAAAAGTCCTCTAATCTGTCTCTCGGCATAATTGATTAAGCCTTTACAAGTCATCCAATCTGTTTCCCACAATGGCAAAAGCGCAGGAGTGTAGTTGATCATTAATTTTAAACATATCTTGACATCCAAGTAGGCCTGAAAGGAAATGAAGACACTGTACACCAGGGGATCGGATGTGGTGCATTTTAAGTAAATGCTCGATAGCGACGCTGCACGCCGCCGGCCCGAGTTTAATCAAGACTGAGAGAAAAATCATTATGAGTTTATCAACCCTGTTTTCTGTCAAAACATAAATCCTATTGACTGTAGAGTGATGTTCTTGTGGCCAGACTGTTCAGGATTCAGCGTACAGTAAAGCCTTTCATTATTAGCTGAGCGTCCTGTACATATCTGAGCCCCGTGTCTCAGTTAAACAATCTTCCCATTCCAATTTCATTCTCATTACTAACCACACACACTCTGCCCTTTATCTTAAGGGTGCTGTGGGAGTTAAAACACAGTGTTTCATAAAGACCGTGATGGCTTCCTGCCAACGGTGGCCACAGCCCAGCCAGCCATTTGGATTAATACAGTGTTCATTGTCTCATTTAGAGGCGTCTCCATGAAGGTCACTCGGTCATTTGCTTGGCCACCAGCGAGTGCAATTGAAGTGGTCCGATTGTAAAAATGGATTATGTGCAGCCATCTGTTTTGCAATTAACAATGGCTGGGTTACCATGTTATTCAAGATAATAAAACTATTGGACAAAATGAGGACTTGTGCATATACACAGAAACAGTGGAACTAATGAATAGTCCATCTAGTCAAAATGAAACATCAGAGAAGTAAGAACTGAGACGCTATCAGAGGAAAGTCAAATGAAGGCTACATGATGATACAGAAACAAACTCTTTGAAGAGTATAAAACCAACAAGAGCCTTTTGTACTCTCATTCCAGTTTTTTTTTTTTAACAAAAGCAAATTAAACTAATCAAAAATACAGAGGGTAACTAAACTACATTATTATTTAAGCAAGCAGGGTTCAAAGCTTCTGAATTAGGTTAATCAGCATCTTCATTCAGCTAAAACACGAGTCATGGGCGTTTCAGAGTTCTCATGGCGGATAAGAACAATGCTACTTTGATTGAACTTTTGAGAGGAAGCGGCATTAAAATCACACGGTCATTATCGATGCGCAGTTTTGAAAAAGAGACTAGGGTTTCGAATCCATCATTTCCAAGAATTATCAAAAAATGTGCAGTTTAAATAGTTACAGCATGGCAATCACAGATGACCCCATTCAGAAGCAGGTGTGAAAAACTCATTAAAGAATCTTGAACTCTTGCTTGAGAGCCGGGATTTTACGTGACCTTTAAGCATCACCACAGGTGGCAGCTTTCTATAAATGTGAGGTGTTTCTATATAATATCTTGGTGTTCAAGCTGGTAGGTAGCTAAAAGCTGCTGAAGATTGTAACTTCAACACCAGGTTCGGAAGGTTTCAGCACTGTGGAAAGAGAGTTGAATGAATTGTGGACAGAACATGTGTTTCAGCACCATGGAGAGAGACACAATTGCATTTCAATGCTTTGGCAGAAAGAGAGAGTATAGTCGCTTGTGCTGTTGTTCATGAATTCCTAAAAAAAAGCTTATGTGCATGAGTGTGTGGATCAAGCGAGAAAACCGTTGCAGTTTTATTTGTCTTATTTATAAACCCAGATTAGCTCACTACAGTACGAGGGAATCTCTTGAAAGGCTGCAATTTTTTAAGGTATTAAACAGCTTATTAGGCCACAAACAGCCTCGAGCGTGTGTCAAGTTTTCGGTTTGTAATAACATTGTTGCTTCGGCTTTAAACTTCAAGGAGAATTTGGTTTGAGCATGGAAAATAAATCTATTATCGAGTTTTTCAAAGAAATATACAATAAATTACTACAGCTGCATGCTTATGTTATACCACAACTATGTATTGCTCAGCAAGCACAGAATTAGCAAATTAGTAAGATTAGATGCAGGTGGGTACAACAAGATCCTTAAATTAAATATTCAAGAATGTTTATCAGTAGCAATTACATTAAATCTTATTTGTTTTTGCCCCCAATCTAATCAGAGTTATTTAATTTTCAGTATCTGCCAAAACTGAGGCCTAATCTGATGACATTTTCTGAGATAATACACACTTTAAGTGCAATAAAGTCACTAAAAGCAATGAACTGAATAGCATTGCAATGCATTAGGAAAAAATTGTATTTCTCCATCCAAACTCTTCCTTAATGTTACGTAGGTGGTCATAAGCCTTGTTGTAAAGCTCTGGTAGGACACTGTCTAAAGTTTGTGCGGGGAAAATATGATGATTCCAAAAGCTCGAAATGATGCCAGAAACCTGTATTTTCTTCATCCATATGAGAAAATGCATTGTAGATTAGCTGTAGTACTTGGTTGCACCACCAGGTGGAGCCTCTTAGTGTTTAATATTGTAGAGACCAGAGGAGGCGTCACTTGTACTTCGGATGGGTCATTTTGGCAAACAAAGAGCATTTTGGGGGTTTAGCTAGTGATGGGCACCATGACAAAGACTTACATGATGCTTAATGTCCTCTGGCCATAGCTGGTATATTATGCCTGTGTGGCAGTGGATATAAACCATGAATTGGGCTTAGATTGGTGCATATAAGGATCAGTTAAAAAAAGTTATGATCAGCCCTAATCTGTGATGTGTGACATTGGTTCAGGACATGCCTAGTCTGTATGTTTAAAATGAAGTAAGAGCAAAGACAAGGATAGGTTAACTTAGCATGAAGAGAAGAAAGTGGGAGATACTTGGCCTGATGTTGCCCATATGTAACCAAATCCACTGTGCTAATGAGTTAGCATTAGAGGTTGGAGGATATAGCTTTAGCAAGCAGAGAGCATTGTCAGGGTTTAGCTAGCAACAGGCACCATGACAAAGACTTCTGTTACGCTTAACGACCTCTGGACAGAGCTCATGTTTTTAAGGCAAACAGGGACCTGCACTTATATATGTAAATATTTACTTTATTTACTTAATGTTTTCTACGGGAAAATAAAAGAATGAAAAAAGAAATGAAAATTGAGTTGTAAAGTTTATATCTCTGACTAGAATGCAGGTTTATATTACATCACATGAAATCACAGCATGCGAGTACACCATGAACAGCTTCTCATTCTGACCAAGAGTTTAGATTCTATCTTGAATAAACCAGTTTCATATGAGGCTGCATTTATTGTGTCTTGACATCCTCAAAGTGAATTTTTACAAAGTGCTTCCAGGGGAAATGAAATTCCTGCAGACTGGATAAGCAGTGACAGTGGTATGAATACTGTGTCAAGATTAGTTTGATGATTTGGACAGATGCTGTAACCGGTGATGCACATTAGAATTCAATGCAGTGTTTACAGCAGTTTTGTTGTTACACAGAGAGACAGGTCACGCTGCAGCAATTTTCAGCTTTACTGCGGCGAACATGGAGATATTTCACCTCTCAAATCATACTGACAAATAATTCCTGTCACTAGTCTTACAAATAAGTGTCACACACAGCATATGTGCACATATGGGGATGAATGTTTTTCCTCCTAGCTGTTTATTATTAAGTGTCGTACTTAATATGGTGAGATTCTTGTAAAAGAGCTGCATATCAGGGTACTGTGTGTCAATACCAAGCTGCAGCCAAGTACAGGACAGTGTCCAGATTGATGACCGCAGCAATGCAAAACTCTCCTGCCAATAAAACAGCAAGCGCAGTTGTATGACATCTTTTCACTTTGATTCTGTGCCTTTGAAGTTTAAACTTTCCTACAGGGTTGCAGTCTGTTGTTCATCTCTTCGTCCATGCTTGCTACTACAGCTATCCGGTGCTCCTTTAAATTATTCACACAGCCTTTGCCTGTGATAACAGTAAAGGTCATTTGTTAGAAGCTTCTTCCCTGTAAAACTCATGTTGATTTGGTTTCAAAAAACAGTGTAACCCTTTTAGTGTTGCTATGTGTTATAAAACTCAGCAGTGCAGCTATCAAACTTGTGCTTCTGAACCCCAAATAGTTTCTGGGCATTTATTATTTTTCGTTGTTGGCATATTACATACTCTGAGCTCAATTTTCTCTGTATTGTAAAGTCCTGCACCTCTATGGAAACAGCACAATAATAGCTAGAAGTAGAGAGACTCAGAAATGTCTTTTGTGTTAGATGACACAGTTATAATGCCTTAATACATTAAAAAAAGAAGAAGATCAAAACGATTATTAATTTACAAAAATTGAAAAAACCTGGAATCAAGTGTTTACATGTGGTCCAAATTCTGGAAATAATGGCGACTCTATATACTACAGATATTTAACTATTTAAAATTTGTCTCCATACTTGTCTCCTATCTGCTCTGTGTAAACACTACCTGCTGTCTAAAAAGTTATGAATGGATTTTCATGACATTTTCAGGAAATGTTGATAATGTGACAAGGAACAGGTGATTAGAATTTTGGTGATGTTCTGGATTACCATCTGGATCCAGGAATTTATTTTGTGGAAATAACAATATGGGTGGGACATGAGCTGCTTGGAGTGCTTTTCTAGTTTAAATTTGTTTCTGTTTATACAGTTTGTGGCTCTGAAAAATTGCACAATTTTGGTGATTGTTTAAAAATAAGATAACTTTCAAACCCATCACCAGATTTCTGGGTTCAGAGTTAAAGGAAGTGATTTTAATGAAATATTGCACTTTTAAGCTTGAATTTTTCAGAAACTCAAAGTAACACATGATAAGTTCAAGGATTGTCAAAAAAAAATTTCCGTTTTTACGGTTTCTGGCTCCAAAAAGGGCACAGTTGTGAAGATTAACAGGCCTTTCGAACCTCCTGGCAGACTTTGGGGTTGAGATGGTCAAAGTAACAAATCACAGGCTGTTGTTAACTTTCAGATCTAAATTGAACATCGTGAGTCGAGTTAAAATGCCATAATAACACATTCATTATATTTATGCTGTATGTTTATGCAGTTACCTATAAAAGGTGGTTTGAGGCAGATCATACATCCACGGCTGCAGCTCCAGACTTGGATATTCAGTGAACGGCGGGACGATGAGGGAGAAGATCAGAGACAGGCACACAAAAACAGCAGGCAAGACCACCTAGGAGGACGGAGACAAATTTAAAGCCAAAATACCTCATTAAACTGTCACTGCTCTGCTTAAGACATTTATCCTGCGACATCTGAAAATCCTCGGAAGCAAAATGATACAGAAAGAGATTTCAATAAAGTCAGGAGGAAGTAATCGGCAAAGAGAATGATTTATGTGCTGCAGACCTGCACAAAAACAAACAAAACAGGTTAGAAACTAAAGGTAACACTACACATTAGACTATTTTAATACTTTTTACAGGTTCTTGAGTGAATAATGCAGACGAACATATGTGTAGAAACAAACTGTATTGATTTTAGAACCACTGTTATGTTACAATAGTCACACAGTTACGAGGGATAAAAGTGCAGCTGGTCTCCTTTACAATATGAAAAATAAATGCATTATTATGTTTTCATAGGATGCCGATATCCATTCCAGCACTTAAACGGTCATTATGAGATTATTTCATCTTTCCCATTCTGACCTTGAGCCTCCTTACTGTTATGTGCTAACAAACGCAAAATGACAATAAACACTGCCTGCAGTTCAGTCGAAAAAGTCACTGGATTTCAGTAACGTGACTGGTGACAGCTGAGTCACATTTTCTTTTTCTTTTTACAGAATCTTGTTCAAGAAAACAAGTTTTTAAATGAGACATGACATCTTGCAAGTTTAAGCTTGGATTTGGTTCATTTTCCTGATAAAACCCAAAGTCACAGGTTCTTGAATGAACCATGGATGCAAAAATGCAGATGTATGTATGAAATATTAGCTGTACAAAACAATTCATGTTTATTTTATGACCACTGTTATGTTACAGTGACAGTTATGAGCAATAAAAACACAGCTGGCCTCATTATCTGCTAAAAATGCTAAACAATAATCAACAAAGCCTGCAGTTCAACCGAATAAAGTCGCTGAGTTTCTAATGGCTTAGTAAATGGTATATCCATCCATCCATTATCTATACAACGCTTAATCCTCTGTAGGGTTGCAGGGGGGCTGGAGCCAGTCCCAGCCGACTCGGTCGAAGGCAGGGGACACCCTGGACAGGTCACCAGTCTATCACAGGGCTACACATAGAGACAGACAACCAAGCACACTCTCATTCACACCTATGGACAATTTAGAATCATCAGTTAACCTCAGCATGTTTTTGGACTGTGGGAGGAAGCCGGAGTACCCGGTGAAAACTCACGCTGCACAGGGAGAACATGCAAACTCCACACAGAAAGATCCCAGGCGTCCTAACCGGGACGCGAACCGGGGATCTTCTAGCTGTGAGGCGACGGTGCTAACAACCGAGCCACCGTGCAGCCCAGAGACGTACATATCGCACTAAAAAAACTAAAATGCAGTGAGAAAAATGAATATGCCGATATACAGCTAGAATATTGGGCACTTAGATCTAAACACTTACATCAACATCATTTGCAACATTATACATAGTATTTCAGTTTCATGTGTAATATCATTCATTATCATATGTAACATTTCAGTATTTCACTTTCATTGTCGATGTAATGTGCAATATTTCATTTTAATCAAATTTTTCAGGTACAATATTTCATTATCATGTGTGACATCGCTTATTACCTCAGTATAACTGCCAGCATTACTTTTTACTGTTCTATTCTAGCCTTATTTTAGCTCATCTATTTAATTTCAGTATTGCATCGTACTTCTATCTCTTTGCTTTCTACTTTTTAGGGACTGCATTTCTTATGTCATTTCATTTAGTTTTTTCGGAGCAAAAGTTTTATCTCACCTTGTTTTATCTTATTTAAACCTGCGGTAACTTTGAAAACACAAGTATACTGTGTATTTATCAAGCTAATGACAAAGATTGGACTAAAAATGACCGACTTTTGCTCATTCATCTTGAGTTCAGATTTAATGAACACAGCCACAGCATTGAAAAAATGACAAATAGTTACAGCAGATGCCTGCGTATCTGGGTAAAGGATTAAATGGAGGGCTGAACCCGCTTAATAAATTGCTAACAATGCGATGCTTCTATTGATCTCCGCAGTGCAACTCTTTTTTGCTTCCTCCAGGGAGGTGAGAGTTCGGGGTCATCTTCACCGAGCTGCCGGCACGTCCGTGGGGAATCGCCGACTTGCTCAAGGGCAGGACGAGAGCGACGGCTGCATTACAAGCACTTAACTGTACGGCTACGACTGGATCTCAAATCTCTGCTACTCTGAATATCTTCAAAAGAAATTCTCCAACAGGAGCCAAGTTTCCAGTAGTGGAGGTGAGATTTTTATTTGAAGTGAATATTAGGGGAGTGCTATGAGGTTGTCCTACTTCTAAAGCAATCTATTCAGCTCTATATAGAACAAAAAGAACAATGGGTACTTCTCAACTATCTCTCTTAAAGTATATACCTGCCGCCTCGCCTAGTACAGGTACCTGCTGACATTGAGGCTAATTAGTATCACAAAACTGCAAAAGTCGACTCTGAACAATGTGCCGTGTCACAAATGTGTTTTCGTATAACTGTGGAAATTGTAGGCCACTACATTTCCTTTCATAAAGCAACTAGTCCTCCCCATTGCAACGATTTACAGCTTGGAAATTAAATTCCCTTCGACCAGATTACTATAATTATCTACCTCACAATGAAGGGTGAGCAGAGGATTAAGGTCTGTTTAAAAATAACCACCATCAAATATATTTGGACTGAATAAATGAAAGCTGAAGAGCAGACATTTTCTCAGTGGAGCGATTTAGATGATTTTTTTTTCTCTCCCTTTTTTTCTCTCCCCTTCTCTTCTTCCTCCTCTTTTCTTTTCTCTCTGTTAATCTGCTTTGATAATTCGGCAGTGAATGCATGACGCTTGGTGGGAGACCGACTCGAAGTCAGTCAGGAATCAAAGCAGGGAAAATGCAATTATTCAAGTGGCAGTCAACTATTTTCTTGCAAAAAGCTGCATCTCCACTGTACTGAGAGCACGACAAATCATCACCATGAGCCATATTATTGGTCTGCTAGGACAAGGTCATTTGTTTGTTTTGTTCTGTTGCAACACAACCGCGATGCTGATCATTGTCTCTTATTGTAAATGTGGCTGAGAAAGTGTTAACATAATCCAGTTGCCGAACAGAGGAGCTGTGGTTGTGTTACGTCAGGGACTGGGTTTGGTTGCTCACTGCTGAAAGCTGATTGATTGTGTGTAGCCGGTGTTGACAGCATACTGTAGGTAGTCCATCATTTTTTTTCTCCCTTTCGTTATTTGTTCATGGTGAGCAGTCTCAGCTGGCATGCTAATAAGCTGTTAAGAATTGGTGTCGTGCCAAAATCGCATCTCCTCCCAAAATGTGTTTCCCGGTTGATTTGTCCTTGTTTGTCCTTGCTGTTTGTTGCTTCATTTCATGAGTTGTTTTTTTAAAATAAAATTTTTTGTTGGCAACTTAAATGATAATAAATCTAGTGTGATCTATGTCCAGACATTCTGTAGGACTTTGCAACCCTAATAAATACTCAAAAAACATTATTGACCTTTAAAAATTAATTTGCAAAACATTTTTTGCATGAAGCAATGTTTGCACAAAATAGGAGACATAATATCCTCTTCAATCCTCTCTGAGTAACTTTGGAATTTTGCATGTCTTAGCAATACTTTTTTTTGTAGTAGTTACACTGAAAAGTTAACATACACAATGCCAGGCCTAATATGACCACAAACATCATGACAATGGTAGTGATGTGTGAATTTTGTATAAAGACACTAATTCAAACTGAAAATTCACCTCTCCTCCCAAAATGTGTTTCCCGGTTGATTTGTCCTTGTTTGTCCTTGCTATTTGTTGCTTCATTTTATGCGATGTTTCTTAAAATGTATTACATGTAGGCAACTTAAATGACAGTAAATCACAAACTAGTGTGTTCTCTGTTCAGACATTCTATAGGACTTACATGTAAATGTTTTTGCATGAAGCAGGTATTGCACAAAATAAGAGACATGTTATCCTCTTAGATCCTGTTTGAGTAACTTTTGGAAATTTGCATGCCTTAGAAATACTTTAGGTTTGTCTAGTTACACTGAAAAGTTAACATAAACACTTCTGGGCGTAATATGGCCGCAGACACTAATTCAAACTGAATTATGGTGCAGATGTTAATCGGCACAAGTGAAACAGTCCCTGCGCCATACACTTTTTGTGTCTTTTCACACTTGAACCCTTTAACCTTGGTCTTCAGCCAAGTTTAAATGGCCCTGGGTTATCTTGACATGTTTGTTGCTATTTATATTTAATCCTGGTTCGCCTGAGGCTCACTTGTCCAGCCACTGTGCTGCTGATTATTGTTCATCTGATGTAACTTGTTGTTCTCCCCTTTTCATCCGAGATTGTGTGAGTGAGGCATGTAGCCGACTTGACACCACTGTTTGCATTTGTTAACCAAAGTGCCTCTTACCCTCAATTATTCATGATTTTTGGAAAACATAAATTTATTTTGCGGCTACAGCTTTCACATTTTAGAGTATACAGCTATCAGCCACAACATTAAAACCACCTGCCTAACAGTGTGTATGTCCCTCTTGTGCCACCAAAACAACTTTGATCCACTGAGTGACCTCTTAGTGTCCAAAAACCTCCCCAAAATTAGCCTTAGATCCTTAAAATCCTGTAATTTGTGAGGTGGGGCCTCTGTGGACATCCCAAAGATGCTTGATCAGATTGTGATAGTGTCATTTGCAGAGCAGGCTGTGTCCAAAATTAGTCACTATTTTGTAGTTCTGCTACAATTGTTGCACCCTATATAATGCACTCAAAGTATCCCACAATGCACCGTGAAAAGTAATGTACAGCCAATGATCACTAACCAGTAATATGTACCATCATGCATTGCATTAAAGAAGAATGTCAGACGGAGCCAATTGAGGCCTGGTGGCATTTCCACACACATTTCCACACTATTTTATGTTGTTAAGACATATTTTACAGTGTTAAGACTTATTTTCTACAGAATACATCTTTTCTATATGTGTAGCTTGTCGAAAATGACAACAGGCACGAGACAAATCCGTGAGTTATTGTGGGGAAATATAACAATTTAAAATGATAATTTGTGTTAATATGTTTAATGTAGGCAGAGTGACATATCACAACACAAACAAAGAAAATAAGTTATTTTCATTTATTAATTTTGGAGGCTATGATAAGTATAATATGAATTTATTTATTTTTTAAATGCCAGTCGGTTCACTACCAGATCTGATACGTGTTAATTGGGAGACAGCGGTGATGTAATTAATAGTGCCAAGACTCAAGTAGTGTCCAAAAATGTTACTTTTTCCAAGGAGCTCCTTGCATAGTTCACTTTATAGTAGTACCTAGATAGGGAGGAGGGAAAGAGTGGATGATTTCGGACACAGCCCAAGTCACCTTGAACTCCAACCATTCCTGAACACGGTCATGGTCCATAGCAATGTTCAGTTTGATGAAATGTGGCAAAGTAACATCCGCATGAATGCCGGGAAGGTCTTCCAGCAGAACATTGTCCACAGCATCACACTTCCACCCCACTACAGTGCATGTTGCTGCCATCTCCTCCACAGGTAAACTACACACCTTTCCATCCACATGATGTTAAGTAACGATCTGATTCATTACACTGAGCCACCTTATTCCATCTCTCCGTAAATGGTCGGACCAGCGATTAGTATTACAGTTAGAAATCCCAGCGGGACGGTTCCTCTGTGGGCTGCTTGAGAAGCCTATTATTTTTATTTATTTTCTGAGTGGCCCATTACACAAAAACAACAGAGCGATGCTTTGTCAGCCAACCTTGATTTTTCACCATCTCACATCCTCACAGGTAGCAGATTTACTAGCTCTAAATAAGAAATAACTACAAATTGCAATTCTGCACATGTTTTTACATTAGCTGCCTGTATAGCTAAGCTACCTCAGGCTCGTGATGACAAGTACAAAGAAGAATGAATCACCATGTGCTGTATGAGTTTAGCTTTACTGGTTTAGCCTACATTTTTCTTACATGTGTCAGGCTCTCTATGCTTGCAGCCAGGACTGACGCCCGGTGGCTTTAGGGCTAGTTTGTGTGGACCATATTTCCTCAAATAGTGAGCTTTAATGCACCTCAACTCAACTGCAAGAGGTAACAGGCTTTTATTTGAAGCAGGCTCGGATTAGAGGCATGCATTTATTTCTAATTCCCTCTGTTTGATAAGCGTATTTGGTCGTATTTTAGCACGAAGTCTTGTTTTGATGGGAATGTTGAAGTTACTGCATTACGCTGTTAATACAAAGTCAACATTTTGTTTGAAATTAAAAGCCTCGTAGCATTTTGGTGCACATAAACCCTTCATATCTTATTTCGTTTCGAAATATTTACAGCAACATGTTGCGGAAAACTCACTTTGTGACAATAGATGTTTGCACATATTATTTACAGATGTACAGGACCTACTTTTTTGTTATTTTTAGTTATTACTTGTATTTTATGGAACAGCAATACCTTAGCACTATTACAAATATATACAAGCTGGTGTTTGTTCATTTAAATATTGTTTTTTTCTTCATTGGGCAGCAGAACCCAAGTCAGACATAATGGTCTGTATCTTAGCAGCAAGCTAAAAATATGCAATACTTATTTCTGTTGAAGTTTAGCTATTATTTGGAGTGTATTGAAATATTACTTACTGTTTACCTGCACTATAGACGTGTGTGCAGTCAAATTCTGGTGTTTGTAATTATTTATCAGATCGAGACCTGCAAAGTCCTTCAAGTTTCAAGGTTAAAGTGATGAAATTGGCGATGGCATTATCTGACTTATTTACTGTGTGGAAATGGATTATACAGCCTGTGCAAATATAGACATTCATCACGAAACAGTGAGTGCACAATATAATAGCCTGAATCTATCATCTCCTCACTGTGGTGGCCTGCTGGTGACAAAACCTTTCACCTGCTCTTAAAATAGCTCCGTATTAGTGTTTAAGTAGCCTCGAGTATCTGTCCATTATGCTTACGAGTGGCAGTATTAAAGGGCTGTTGTGTTTGTATGTGGGCTGGTGGGTTGCAGAGGTGGTGGAGTATCTGTGGGCTGGATATAGTGGGCTGGTCTGGGAGAAGAAAAATTACAAAAATCCAGGGTTATTTTTTTAGTTTCGAAGCTCGCGTGCCGATTGTAGGTGCCTTTAGCTGCGGATGGATGTCCAAATGGGCAACAAGCTGCAATGCCCTGTGTGTTCTGACACCTTTCTATCAAAGCCAGCTTTAAGGCTTTCAGCAATTTGTGCCACAGCAGCTCCTCTGGATCGGACCCCAGCGTTCGCTTCCCACGCGCATTAACGAGCCTTGGGCACCCATGACCTTGTCGCCGGTTCACTGGTTGTCCTTCCTTGGACCGCTTTGGGTGACCACTGCACACTGGAAACGTCACACGAGGTCCTCACGCTTTGCTTATTTTATATTTTACTGCTTTTAAACACCTCAACTTCAAGACCTGACTGTTTGCTAGCTGCCTCATAGATCCGACACCTTGACAGGTGCCACTATAACGAGATAATAAGTGTTATTCACTTCACCCGTCACTGGTTCCAATGTTGGCGCTGATCGGTGAACATCATAATGCAGGAGATATTATACAAATTCCCTTTTGGTTTCATGAACGCATTATGCCCTTTTAAAGTATTTGAGAAGAATAGCTATTGGCTAAAGGTTTGATGCATGTTACAGGGTGTACAATAGTTTTAAAAAATCCAATGCATCAGACCAGTTTGTGGGTTGATTTGTGTTACTATAAAACTAAATAAATGTGTTGTGGTTATGATCCAATTGACTGAGAACAAAGAATAAGCTGGTGTCTTGTGAAACCATGTCTCTTATGAATAAGCATAGATATAGTGCATTTTTAAGATTTTAAGATAATCCACTGGCATATTTAAAGGATTTTACAGAAAAGAAGATTAGTCTCAGCATATTGAAAAAAAAAATTCTTGCTATGTTTTTGTTTTTTGTTTATTTGATAAATGCCTGAAAAATGCAATGACTCAGGGGCAGAAGAAGTAATAAGTTGTCAGAAAACGTCAGATTATTTATGGAGCAACCTTGGCATTCATTTGAAGTTGTGTTTCTGGACTCCTAATCAATATAAATCTAATATTCACTCTACTTTTGTTTTTGGTCTTCATCAAAAACTGAGACAAATATCTGTTTTTTTAGCTGCCAGATGGACCATAATCTCCACCAGCTATTCACTTGATGTTTCTGCATCTTGTTTGGTGCTGGGCAGGTTATGTGCAGTTGTTTTTTTTTTTTAGTTATTTTGCCTAAAAACAGCTGCCAGCTGTGATTCAAAATTTACTCCAGGCTGGAAAATCAAAACAATGAGCTGAGGGATGCTGCAACTCTCTGAGACTTTGTTTTCTGAGATTCTGTTACTGCCGGCAATACCTTTCACTTTACACCAACAAGTCCTACCACCTTAATGACCATGTAAGTCATTTATTCCTTCTGTCATTATACTACCCATTGGAGCTTAATATAATACAGATATATGTCATGCCTGTTTGGTTTGGCTGAGCCACAAAAACAACTTGGGTAGGTTTAGAGAATAATAATAATAATAATAATAATAATAATAATAATAATAATAATAATAATATAATCATCATCATCATCTAACCTTTATTGATCCCCTTGGGGAAATTCCTTCTCAGCATTAGACCCATCGTATTCAAAGTTAACCGTAACTATACATATTAGGAGCAGTGGGCTGCCACGGCACAGCGCCCGGGGAGCAGTCAGGGGTTAAGGGCCTTGCTCAAGGGCCCACAGTGGTGGTGACTGGGACAAGCGGTCGCTCTCTCTTTCCCACCTCAACCTCTTGCCAGTCCGGGGGCTCGAACGGCGACCCACCAGTTACAAGTTCGCTTCACAAACCACTAGGAGAAGGACTGGGTGGTAGTTATCAGCTTGAAACATGTGTTTTGTTGACCCATCCATCCACCCCAGTCTCCTCCCTAAATGAGCACTGTGGCTCTAAAAATCTACATATAATAATAATAATAATTAAAGCTGCAAGCAGCGTTGGACGGGTTCTCGCTTCTTGTTGCCGAGCGACCGAGACAGTATTTTGGCATATGGCTATCATCTGGCCCGGACTTAAATGACACCTGTGAAGTTTTAGGCCATTTGGATCAAGTACAGGCCAGTTACACAGCCGTTACTGTTTGTGTCATGGCGAAATGCAAATTCAAAATGGCGGCTTTCCTGTTGCATTGTGGGTAAGGGTTCTATAGGATTTTTTGTCTGTCTTTCGGTGATACATATGTGTACCGAATTTCATAGCTCGAGGTGAAACTTAGTTTGGGGGCTGAATATTCAAATCCTGTAGGGCAGTGGTCCCCAACCACCGGGCCGCGGACCGGTACCGGTCCGTGGATCAATTGGTACCGGGCCGCCCAAGAAATAATTAATAATTTCCGTTGTATTTATTATCTTAGTCTGAACAATCTTTTATTTTGAAAAATCTTTTATTTTGAAAAATTACCGGATTCTCACTTTCGGATTCAGTGCCACAAACGCACTGGCTAGCTGTGAGTTGCGCTCACTGAATCTTTGATCCATCTCTCCCACCAGCGCAAGTAGAAGTTCTGTTTTTTGGTCTTCCTCCTCCCTGTGACCTCTAGTTCCCAGAACGATTTTGCTTTGCGTCTTCGTCTGGCCACTACAGGTGTTAAGGATGCGCTGGCACGCAGCCAAGTGTCCCACACCGGAACTCTGCGTCACAACGGAGTTTTGGAACACAGGCTGTCGCAATTTATAATAACCCCCACCCC
>OMNN01050934.1:0-14044 GCA_900302755.1 Chromis chromis
TATAATATACGTACATATATATATATATATATATATATGTATATATATATATATATATATATATATATATATATATATATATATATATATATATATATATGTATATATATATATGTATATATATATAAATTTGTTTTAAATTCGTATTTAAAGAATAGCATTTTATATTTTCATATATATATATAAGCAAGGAATGTATTAGATTATCTTATTCAGAAATAAATAGATAATAGAACAAGAACATGCTTTTCCAAAAAAATTGGAAGACAAAGCAACAAAGAAAATGCTGATAAGAAGAAGAAGAACAAACAAAAAAGGATAAATTAAAGCAGCGAAAATCCAAAATTTCATATTAACAATATATCTAATGGCACTGTGAAAGTGGTCACTCCTAATGATGAACCTACAGAGAATCATCATCTCTTATCAGCTTTACAGCGATTTATAACAAATACCAGCTCATTATTTTTGCTGTCAGCTTTACGAGGTAATGTCCCAACTCTCTGCTTTCATAGCATCATTTTTGTCTTGATTAAGCTCTAAAAACCCACTGCAGCCGGCCAGTGACAGACACAGCAACTAGGTGTTTCCCTCAAAACTACTTAAAAAAAAGATTAAATATTGGACTTAGCTTCGACATTTGTCTTGAAACTTGACTTTAAATGAATACTAATGATGCTCCGAAACTGCTGGATAAGTAAATACACAATGTCTGTATTAAAGATGTTCAGAACATGTTTCAGGTGCCCTCAAGTGGCCAAAAAAATTGCAGGAAACACATAACAAGATAAAAAAAAAATAAGAAAAAGATAAAAGCTAAAGCTGCTTTATATTAAGGTTCACAGGAGCAGAAAAGAGTCAGTCAGAAAGGGACAGGAAGCGCCATTTCTGTTCTAAGCACATAGCCACAAAGTTTGACGTTACCTGCCTCTTCCTTTTTCTCCTTCTCGACGATGTGACCTCTAACACCTTTCAGGCTACGTGCTGCTCTTTCTTAAATATTTCATTACGAGACCATCCATTGTTTTTCGTTCACACACACACACCTACTTGCATGCACACAACACAACCGAATAAGACACGCGTGCACGTACGAATGCTTGTGTGCATGCGTGCATGCGTCTCTCTGCGTGTGTCCCTGTGTAAACGGAGACCAGTTGCAGATAATAGATGTCTGTGTTTAATATTGGAGGAGTCTGAGGTAACCGCAAACCTGCAAACCTGGGGTCACCGTGTGTGAAGCTAGACACCTGATCTGCGCCACTGCTGAACACAGCTATTGTAAAAACGGCAGCCTTGAGGATTGATATCCTTAACCTGATTTTTTGTTCCATTGATATCTTTTTATGTGTGTTTTCCTATTTACAGCGGGTACTGCTATTACTCTTTATGGGAAAATGTGTCAACGGGAAGTAGCAAAAATGAGAAATATGCAAAGGAGTAAAAAGCAAATAAATACTGTACCTTTCTTTCAATAAGAGGCAGCCTGTTAAGTGGGTTTGCGGGAATCCCATAAACACTAATTGACAGCGGTAATCTCCCGTCAGCAAGTGAAGAAATATGAGGTACAACAGCGATCAATCAGATACTTAGAGCCCCTTGCTGACATCTGGAGCTAACTGTGGAGAAGGGCAACGTAAGGGAAATGTGTGGACATCTCAGCAGACAGTAAGCCTTTGCAGCCAGGTGGAGGGATTTGTAGATGTGCTGCATCCTGACACTAGCTTCTGCTTGATTTTAAAAACCTATGAAAACTCATAGCTGCCATAATCAACATTTTGACATCAACACAACTTGTTTCACGAGGCTCTAAACTAAAACTTAGGTCTTTTAGCTGATCGATTTTGTATTACAACCCACAATTTTACTGTTTAGCTCAAACTGCTCTCATCAGCATAGTTGTTTCTAGACACAGCAGTCAGCTGTCTTAAAGGAGAAAATCTTTATTAAAACCTGCTGCACAGTACCTGTCTACACTTTTGCCAATTTAACTTTATTCCTCGTGGAAAACAATGGCCAAAGCTTGTACAAAAACTGATATATCACCACAGGCCTAAAGTCAGTCAGATGCCACTAACACAGCAATACACATTTTTAAAAAATTACTAACAATTCCATCTACCATCAAGCAAGTAAAATGCCAAATAGAGAAATAAGCAAAATAAATTATCACATACACGACAAATCCTTTTCCACAATGTCAAAACTGGACAACAGCTCCATGTGTCTAATATTTGCTAACTATGCAACAAGTCTTGATGAAGTAAAAGCCCAAGAGCGCCTTTGATTGGTCACTTTTTGACCATGTGACCAAGAGCTAATAAATAGCCTGCTGATTAAAGATTATGTTTTAGAACAACTGAGTAGTTAACTGTAATGTTTCCAGAGTAGACACAATCTTAAAAATACACTGCACATAGCATAATCTCACAGTTGGTGCTAACTGTTTTACATGGGCGTCCAAACTCCCGAGCACCCTCAAACACACCATTTAAAGCTAAAAGCTAAACTTTGGTAGCTAATGAAATGCATATTTAAGAGTTGGTTGAGGTAAAAATAAAGCGAGTATTTAGCTCGCATTGGTAAGACCAACAGAGCTCCACTCAGGTGCCGTATCTGCTGGATGTTCAGCATTTTAATGTATTAAAGAGGTCCTAGCTATATTAGCAATGTGTTAACAGCTTGTTGTGTTGGTCCCAAGAGGCCAAAAAATCCATTCAAGCATTTCAACTACGTCAAACAATAACAATAATCCAATGGAAAAGATTTCCAGACCAGTAGCACATTTATTTACATCATCAAAACTTGATTTCCCCTTTATCCGTCATATCCGCCAACACTCCACTAAAGTAATTTCTTCAAAAGTTTAGCTTTAATCCCTTCTGTCTAAAAAGTCTTCAGCGTAGGTCCTCTCTACTCTGCTGTTATCAAGTCTGAACTTGACTCAACATCCCCATGGACTTTCCTGCTTGCTCATTTGACCCACAATATTCAAAATTTTGAATAAAAATTGATGCCAGATTGCTAACCAAACACCATGCTGTTGAATACTCTGTGTATCAAACTTGGAATTTGAATCTTAATGTCATTAAACACACCAGTGTGCTTTGAAATTAGGTTTTAATAAGCTTTTTCTTCTTGCCCGGGTTGATCCGCATTGACTGCACCATACTGTGCCAAACCATGATGACATACATTTCCACAGCAGGGGGATAGCTGCACCGAGCTGATCCATGCCGAGCGGCACTGCGGTGGGCTGCACTAGAGAGAAATCTTTATCCATGTTCATCTCACAGTACTTTTTCAGCTTCTACCTGAATCCCTGTGGCTGGGAGTTTATTTTCACCCCTGTGTCCCTGTTTGTACATTCAGATATTAGTCTTATTTTACTGTTTATTGATCGCTTACAAGCGTATCACAGTTAGTGGTGTTGCTGCCTCACTCGAAATCCATGTACTTAAAAATCAGAAGCCTTCATTGTGAAGGAACACACTGTGTTTAAGACAGAGTTCAAGTAAACCTTTCTGTGCAGTGCAGTGGAAAAACAGCATGACTGGACTGATCGAAGCTGTTCACAGCAGGAACTAATGTAACTAACCCCACCACACCACAGTGAAAACCCTACAAGAGAAACAGCAAACGAAAAAGGTAAGAAATCGAAGTAAACAAGTGCACACTTTCTCCCCTTTTACAATCTTTTTTTTACTGTGTTGGTGCAATAAGGTTAAGGCACCTGCTTTCCTGACCTTTAACCTTTTGACCCCGGCATCATGTCACCGGATTGGAGTATTTCTTTCTGGTGGATCAGGGAGATCTTGACTCGGCACGTTAAAGGAAGAGTGGTATCTGAGCTGGGGTACTTTTGTACTTGCTGTATCATTAATGGGGCACACATAAAGATACGCAGATCTCCTGGCACTTTGCTACAGATTAGGAGACAGGCTCAGAAAACCGATGCGTTTATCTCGTGTTTTCGATCTAGGCCACGTTTTGGTTCAACTCACATGTAGGTCTGGCTTTTTTTTTTTTTTTTTTTTTTTTAAAGCTGATGCCCGTAATTGATACAAGAGTGAAAAGATGTTTAGTGACAATAGTATTATGTGTTGTTTAATTGTTTTAAGTGATCTTAGAAACGAAAGATTGCACATAGAATACTGTTTTCTTTTTATTACAGTCAGTTACTGAGTCTGGTTTGAAAAATCCAACACAAACTCACTGTTCAGATGTCACATCTCATGCACCTATATTTTACCACTGTGAAATAATCTGCAGCATAAATCTTCTTGCATTAAAATGTTCGCATGAGCTGGTCAAGAGGGTTGACAGGGCAGTGCAGTCCAAACGTAAATCAGCATAAGTGATCGGATAGATTTTTCTGTGTTAATGTATCGTAGCCTTGGCATGCACAATAACTCAGATGAAGGGAGGGAGAGCGAGCGTGTCCGGCATCCAGCCCTCTGTTTGCCAAGCCAATGTGGTTGGGTCATCAAATCGACAATGTGATTGACCCATCAATTGACCCCTGCTGACCTCTCAGGCCAATCAGGCTAATGGTGGCTCGTGGTTCGAGCTTTACTTCACCAGTATCCTTTCACTTGTGCTGCTTATTGGTGAGTCTCCGTGCACGAACGCCCATGCAAACAGAGACTGACATCCAGTCCAATCTCACATCCTGGGTTTCTAACCCATCTCAATTTGTCTGTATTGACACGCCCTTAACTGGGGGACTCTCGTTAGCATTGACCTTTCTCTCTTTGCACGCTTGTTAAAATCAACAGCCCTTTGGACAGCTCACTTTATGATCCAATAACACAAAAAGACTGCTGGCCTCCACCTGATGTGAAACCAGGAGTTTCTTTGTTTGACAATTCCCAGGCTTGTGTAAAATTTACAAAATACATTTGAGGCCAGTAGTTCGTATTAATCACAAAAATGCTGAATCAGCATATTCCATCCAAGCTTACCTCCCAAGGATCAATATGTCTCTGCAGGTTGAATCTCCATAAATCAATTATAGTAAAATTCTTGGGAGTGTGTGTGTCTGAGTGTGTAGATTGGAAGTGGGACTCTATTGATCCGATCCAGTGTGTGGTCACTGTATCATTTTTCCAATTATTTGATGTAATGATAGTGTATGGATTCTTAATTGACAAGAGGGTTTACATCAGGGGTGCTGCTCCATGTGCTGTGCGGTGGATCTGCAAAGTCACTTCTTTGCTGTGTTACTTTTACTTCTTTGACCAATTCACTGCTTTACTCTGCTGCACTCAAGGAGTAAAATTACATCCTTGAAGTGTAATGCACACAGGGCAAATCACTCTGTCATATCAAATAAAGCACACAGTTAACCTAGGTGAAGTACATTAGCAGAAATGTGTTAATTAAATGAGCAAAAGTGATAAAATTGACACGTTGATCCCACTGCATGTATGGGTACGACCATAATGCCACCAGAAAATCATGGGTGACGCACATGAGTGTTAAACATTCTCGCAAGGAGCAATTAATGTTCTTTTCATTCCCTTTAATGCAATAAAGAAAAGCAAAACACAACAACAATGGTAAATGCATAGGAAGTCAACTTGCAGCCAGCTTCATAGTAAAGGTCTGCAGTGTTTTGGTTGTGGAAGGTACTGACACAGCTGCAGAAAGCGATGAGTTTGCATGTACAGTAAACACTGCAACAGCTTTTATGGCTCTGCTGGGGCAGCAAAAAAAAAGAACCCTAAAGCAGTTATTTTGTGACCTATTACATAGATGTACCGTAAAATTGTGAATCAGAGGAAAAAATAGAGGTTTTGTCAATATGGCCAGAATTATGTGTCATTTATTTTACATTAACACCACTCAGTTATAAGAAAAATACAAAGGCATCAACGAAGAATAGAATAGTAAATCAAATGAAAGTAATAAAAGTAATGATGGAGTTGCGCCAACTGTAATGTGCTTGAACTATACAATTCTCAATACCTTGCCCCAAAAGCTTCCAGCTGCACCTGCTTTTACTGTACAATGTAAAGTTGACCCTACCTGTTCTCCACTTCTACACCGATCAATTCTCTTCTCTCTCTTCTTCTCTCTCTCTAATATCAACTGAAATAAATTGCACATCTTTTCCAAACAGAGCAATTTCTCTGCCATCTGTTCACCAACGTAAATCAGGGCTTGTTGATGTAAACCTCCTCCTTCCTCAAACTCCCCCCCAGTGAGGACTGGAGCAAGACTAATCCCCCAGTCTCCCCTGCCCTCTAAATCATCCCTGCATATTAATGGCTCTATGCATCACTACCATTTGGAAACAGGTCTGCATGCAAAACATGCCGAACACAAAATCAAGGCCTTGGTCTCTTTGGAGGCTTGTGGTGAGCAAGTTTTACATAGAAATAAATGAGTGTGGGCAAATTGGCAGGAAAGACTTCTGATATTTGTTAGATGGTGTCTGCATTTTGTCACTAAAATGGCAAGTCATGACATCTTGGAAATCTGCATTCAAGCACTTACAAACTCATCATTCACATATGTTTTTTTGTGCAAGGGACAATATTTAAATATATATTTTTTTTAAATGTCACATTCTGTCTCTGTCCGTCTCATCTCCACACTGTACCTTTAACATCAGCCTCACCTCTGCTGCTGCTGTTTCACATCCCTCCAGATCTGACACCCCTTTTACCATTTCTAAGTCCCAGCTTCGCAACCCTCTCATTCACCCATACAGATGTTTCCACATCAGTCGATAATCCAGCCTAGCCCCCTTATGCTGAGGATTAACACCAGCCAGGCCCAATTCAGCCAAATGTGGCTGAGGACACAAGGGGAACAGGACAGCAGGACATGGACGCAAACCAAGAAGAAAGCTCAGTAACCCCTAAGAACTGTATCAAGTTTATTTCAATGTTGTGAACTTTGTGTGCAGTTTGCATAATGATGAACATGATCAAATTCTATTGCTTCAGCATTTCTCAAGGATTAACTCATTTCCAAGTACAAAAACCACAACTGACACATAAGAATTCATGTTTTGTTTTTTTTGCTCAACTTGGGTTTTACATGTTGGACCAAGTGCTTGAGAACTATAGAGGTTTCTACATAAAACAACTAGCAAAAAACTTTGAGATACAATAGTGCAAAGTAACATCTGGCCAGATAAATACTTGGGGATCTTAGTGCAACAGGAGCAGGTTTTAATGACAACAGATGGCTTGACAGGATTATGAAACACACACAGATGCGTGCACTTAAGAGACACACATGATGAGGCCATAAGAAAAAAAAAACTTGAAGAGGACTGAAAGTGTTAGAGCGGACCTTTGGCTATTTCCTTAATAAGTCATCTTTATATAGCAAAGAAACTTGGAAGCAACTGTCTGACCCAACTGCCTGCATCATGTTTTATTTTAATTAGTTTAATTGGGTACTTAATTTGCTCTCCAAGGCTTGGCATCCTCTGCACACCTAACTGTCCTGAAAGTTTGTCCGCGTTAGGCCCTTTTCTCATCTTTTAATTTTATTTATTTACCTTTTTTTCCCCAGGGTTAACAGATTTAGAAACACGCACTCAGTCCAATGGGACAGACTCGCAACCCCACACCAGGTTAGAAACTCCTATTACTAAAACTGAATTAACATATGAGCACATAAAACTGGACACAAGCATACTTTTTCATAGCATGTGGCCAAAGTTTCATCTGACAGGCCTAATGGATCTCTCTATAGAAGATCCACTGAGCCGCTTCATACCACAGCACAGCACAAGCAAGGCTTTGATTAAACTTTCACTAATTAAAGTCTCCCTCATCTTATTAGCCCGACTAATTGATTTAATTTGTCTTAGCTCAACTATTGGCTGTGACCTCTACTTAGTTAATGAATTAATTGATTTAGCCCAAGTGCATTTGAAGGAGTCAAAGAGGATTTTGACGTGTTGCCCCTTTAATCTCGCTTACTCACTCTTTGGGCTGTGTATTGGCAAAGGTTTTTTTGGAGGGGTGGGAGGTGGAGGGCGGGTAGCTTCAGCTGTGGATTGCAATTGCTACTCCACAAGGCTACGAGCACGGAGCAGATTTGGCCTTCTGCACTTTGTCAGAAGGCCAAATGAAGACGTAGCCTTAGCGGTGACACTTTAAAAGCACCATTCTTCAGTTCAAACTTGGGCTGCAAAAAAGCCACACAGAATATATTTTCCTTGACCAACCTCCACCTCAGCAAAGGTGAGGCAATGCCCTAAAGGTCTTGATGTTTTGGAAAAGAAAAATATGAGTCAATAATATTGCCATAATGCATGATTACAACCAGTATGCATCCTTTACAAGGGCGCTCGGATGCCTAAATCACTAGCCTCCACTTTATTGACATCGTTTTTCTTGGTAATGGTATGAGACAGAGGAGCTTCCTCAGCTTGGACGTAGTTATTAACCAGATGCATGGGGAAAAGCAACATCTACACTTGGCACCATTTAGGGGCATTTGCAGCTGTAATGGCGCCGAATGTGTCCATTTATCAAAGCAAGGCAATAATATAGGAGTTGGATTTTGTTCAAAGGAAGCCCATATAGGAAGAAAAGAGAGATAGCTCAGTGCTGTGCCCTTGAGTGAGTTGACTTAAAAACCCTGAAACCTGGACAAACAGCTCCCTCTAGTGGTGGAAAATCAAAGTTTTTTGTTTCTTGTGCTCATCTCAAAGCCACTTACTGACGAAGAAAAGGCCTTTCCTTTAACATACAAGACCATACCTTACATACAAGCAAATAAAAATTGCATGGCTGACATTTACGGAAACTGACTAGAAAACCCACTACCAGGTTTCTAGAGGCACATTATATCCAATGTCCTATTCTGAAACACCAATTTGGAACTTGGCATTGCAGCTAAACTCAAACATTGCTTTGTTCTGTTACATCAGTGAGCCTTGTAAATCTGTCAGTTCATGTGATTAAGACTAATTAAAAAGAAACGGCTGATGTACGTCAGACAACAGCGAGCTGAAAATGTGAGGTCTGACAATCATAGAGTGTGATTAAACTTGCACGCTTTGACAATCAAATAAAAAGTGTCACTAAGTTACCTGCAAGTAATCTGGTATTTCTTGTATCTCATTTAGCTCAATCTAACACACTGCCCTCTGTTTTAGATCCACATGTGTCCTTTCCCCCGAGAGGGGAATTTGTGTCTTCACCACCTGACAAGCAAGGATAACCTTCAAGACATTTTTTTAATAGACCACCATTAATCTTCTAACCACAAAATACTGCAACCCATTATAAGTTCATATCTCAAGGGGGAGGTACAGAGAACAATGGGCAGAAAAGTTTCTTGCCAAACAGAAGCAACTCAGCTCAACAACTTGTGCAGCAGGTTTTGGTCCCAAAGTGATCCAAAGATTCAAAAATCCAATTCAGAGCAGGGATTGAAAAAAAGAAGGAAGAGTCTAAATCAGATTTCTGGCAAACTGGGTGTGATACCTCAGTATCATATCTACAGTACAGGGAAGTGATTTGTGGGTTTAAAGTTTAAACTTCTGCTTTGAAGACAGCTGTGAGATATACAGTTTCAACATTTTTTCAGTATCATCTTTGCACCGTTTTGTGTTGAAATCATAGCGACAAAAATAATTTGTTTCAAGTAAACTCATACAGAAGTTTGTGTGCACTGGTGCGATCAATATGCAAGACTTCAGGTGAACTTTTTGTCTGCTAGCGCATGAATAAGCTTTGATAAAAGAAATAAAGAAGGACTTTCAGCGTCTGCCTTAAACTGAATAACATATGGAAGAGGTCACTGGTGAGTTAGCAGCGATGTGTTCAGGCTTCCTCTGACAAAGATTCTGATGTAACATTTGTCTCTTAGAATTGAAAACGATGACTTTTTTTTTCTCCACCGTCACGACCCTGAGCTTTTTTTTAACAGAAAACTTTTATTGAAAATACCTCAGAAAACGAAGCCAAAGGTAATTGTAATATTCAACAATACTGTCTGAAAAACTCTGAATACAGACGGCTGCTGCTCTTGCAGACAGTTGTTGTTTTTTACCATAGTTGTGATGGTGACTGAGGTGGCAGATTCAGAGTTTGAGTTTTTAATTAGAATAGATGAGATATAATGACCTGGTTGTTTGTGAGCAAGAATTCAGCATAAAGGCAACTCCTGCACAACTGAGACTCATTCCAGACCACTATGGCACCCTGGAGTGTGAGCTATAAACTCTGCTCGCGAATTTATTAAGCGAGCTGAACGATGGTTAGTTAGGTAGCAAACCAAACCACTACAAACTCATAATGAAAAGCACTTTAAAGACTTTCACCCACAGTGAGCACTCTCTTGTGGACACAGAAAATACTCTCCATTTTAATAAATAGGCCATTTAATCTGTATGGCCAGAGCTGACTTCAGACTTTGGCTGCCACTCAAATTATTATGCTATTGATTTAATTACTAAGCTCAATCATAATGTGAAAGCAGAGTACAAGGATTAATATATTTTAGCATCAGTGACAGCTTTATGCATGTTTGATTAAATATTATAAGGTTTGTTTTTCTAATTTTGCATAACACACCTTTAAATTCTCAGCAAAGTGACCCAGAACACTATTAACAACTGTAATAAACTGTTGGTTTTTTTTTAAATGCCAGTATTTATAATGACTTATGGTCACCTGCTGCCATCTGGCTTCAGGACAGATAGCAGAGATGTAATCCTCCGGCCAACCCATAAATATGTCCAATGAAGGTTACATGATATACAGAGTGAGAGGCTTGACCACGTTTATGTGCCTCCAACACTTTTAAGGACATGCAAGTACACTAACTGTGCAACCTTGTGTTCGGCTTGCAGACACAGGAATACAGATGCACACATGCCCTTTGCAATGTCTTTTGACCAAAACGGCTGCAGGCACAGAGGAAATCATGAGACTCAATTTACTGGCTGGTATATTGTAAGTAAAATACACTCGGCAGCAAGTTTATTAGTTACACTTAGCTAAGACTAATGCAGTCAAAAACAACAGTCCTGCAATAAATCCCAGTTTTTATAGAATTATCGTTTCTTTAGTTTTGTTTGTAAATAACAGAAACAATGTATAATGCAAACACAGTTCATAAGAAGCAAAAAACACATCCACCAAAATGATTCTTTTGAATGAACAGCTCCCCAAAACAGTATCAACAATAGCTGGTAGATGGTTTATGGTTGAAAGACTGAATTCAAAATGTTGTGATAAACACGTCCTTATTTTAAGAAACACTCAGATAGCAAAACAATTTAATTCAACATTGATTTCTGGTCACAAAAGTTTATTTCTGGTTAAGGTTAAAAATCAGTGGTGCACTGACATTTTAATACTTTAGGCTTGGCCATGGTGTTGATTGCCTATTTCCTCCTCCTGATGTGTCTCCTAACACATGAAAACAAACAAAACACAACAAAAAAACTAAAAACTTAAAAAAAATTCTAACACTTTTATTTGTTAGTGTTGCTGTTGAATTACAGTTTCAAAACTAAATTTCAAATTAAAATATTAAAATAATGTTTTTCAATCATTCAAATGTATTTTTAAATAGTGTCATGTGTTTTTCATTGTTTATATAAAAACACATACAAAGGTAATTTTGAATAAGTTAATGATACCATTTTAATATCTGCCAACAGCATGATTTAGTGTATGTTTTTACAAGTTTGGATGACTTCATATACATTATATTAATATATTTATATTCTAGTGTTTCAGATTTGTTCAGATATATTTCAGCAGAAAACTCGAGGCAAAGAGACTTCAAGGTAACTTTTTGGAAAGGTTTTACCTTGGTTGTTTTAGATGATCATGGACTCAGTATTGTTTGACATTGTTTCTATATTTATTCAGCTAAAATGTAGCTTTGACTCACTTTTTAGATGATGTTGGAATCAATGACACCTAACCTGATTCAATGTTAGTTAAGGTTGAAAATCTGATGTTTAATCAGCATCAATCATATCGAGCCCTTTCAGTTTGGTTTCAACACAGATGCGGTGCTTCTACCTGATGACATTTCGGTGTTGTTTCAATCTGATTTTCTTGGCAATGTTTTTAATCTTTGTGATACATTTGCATCTTGTGTAGTTGAAGTCATATTTCTTCCACACTGCAAGGCACACATTCACAAATCTTGTGACACACTGGGAGGATAATCACGCACTGCATGTTGCTTTTTAAATGTCATTAGTGTTGTAGAAATGTAGTCTAAAGGCCAAATGGTTGTGAAACTAACCGTACCTTCAGTTTGCATGATAGAAGGAAAATCTTTTTCCAGTGCAGTTTTGAACCGAGATGAAGGCCCAAAGTCATTTGACTTTTATGTCTACAATACAGTATAAACTGGTGTAAGATGCCCCTCGAGGTAAGAAGCACCCCCCTATCATTCCCCTCCTGACCACTAGATATAGTCAGTTTTCATTTCAGGTCTTTTCTTGGATTATAGTGGCCTTGATAATCTTTAAATAGGATTGAAATCATTTTACTGCTGGGAGGAAATCAAAAGAAACGGTTTTGAGGTAAGATGATGTAATATTTTTCCCAGTACAAACTAAGCCTCTATGGTTTTTAATAAGAATGTACATACACAAACTTTTCTTTACTGTTAACATGAGAGTCATATGGAGGGTTATACATTAGTTTGAACAAAAAATAAGGATTTTTTTTTTTGCTTTTTGAATATGTGAAAGCGCAAGAACAGGACCTTTTAGGGAGGACGCCCCGTCTGACATGGAGTAAGAAGCCCCCAATGGATATCAGTGATTTTCAAAACTCTAGCCTAGATTTCTGATAAATTATGTATACCATGACCTAATACAATGACACAAAGCTAACCAGCAGTACAAATAAAAAATTCTTTACTATGACTCTGAAAGGCTACCTAGATGACTTTAGGGTAAGCTAATATATTAGCTTGCTGTAGCATTAGCTAGCTGACTTGAATTATTTGCTTCTGCAGGCTAAACATCTGTTTATTATTATTATTTTTAAGTTAGGATTTTAAAAAAAAAATCAATTATATTAAAGTGATAGCTTTTGTTTAGGCCCATTAGTTATAAATTAATTGCCGATAGTCAAACTAGTTTTGAAAAAAAAAATCCAAAAATACAACTTTTGAGGGAAGACGCCTGAAATGGGGTAAGAAGCTCCTCATGGACATTAATGATTTTCAATAGTCTCGCCTTGCTATTGTTAGATTTCTGATAAATTGTGTATCCTATCATCTAGTACAGTAACTTAATAGCTAACCAGCAATTGTGTTATTATTGTATTATTATCTGTCAAAGGCTAACTAGCTAACTTTAGGCCAAGCTAATAATGTTATGCTATATTAGCTTGCTGTAGCACTAGCTAGCTAACTTGAATTCATTGCTACTGTAAACATTCCTGCTTAATTGTATTATTTTTACCTCAGGAATTTAAATAACAATTATTATAATGGTATAGCAAAGTTCTAACTCTTGTCTTAGGCCTGTTTGTTTTAAATTAATTGTCAATAATCGAACTAGTTTTAAGAAGAAGGTTTTATGCTATATTAGCTTGCTGTAGCACTAGCTAGCTTGAATTCTTTGCTACAGTTAGATAAACATTCCCATTAATATTATTATTTTTACCTCAGGAATTAAAATACCAGTTCTTATAATGGTATAGTAAAGTTAAAGGTTTTATCTTTGGCCCATTCTAAATTAATTGTCAATAATAAAACTGGTTTTAAAATAAATCCAAAATACACATAAGTAGGGTAAAAAGTTTTAATAGCATAGCCTTGCTAATGTTAGATTTCTGATAAATTATGTACCCTATCATCTAGTACAATAACATATTTGCTAACCAGCAATTGCATTATTATTGTATTATTATCTGTTTAAAAGGCTAACTAACTAATGCACATAAATAGGGTAAACCATGGTAAGACGTCTCATGGACATTTTATTATGTCTAAAGGGCTAACTAGCTGAGTTTAGGCCAAGCTAATAATGTTATGCCATATTAGCTTGCTGTAGCACTAGCTAGCTAGCTTACCATATTCTTTG
>OMNN01050947.1:0-11460 GCA_900302755.1 Chromis chromis
CCATTTAATCCGTTTTTCAGAGGACATTTCTCAGATTGAGGCAGATTATCATCCTGGAATCAAGAAAAAAAATCTTAAAATGCAGGAAAAACCTGAAACTGTCGCAAAATAATATGTTCATCTTTCCATCAGATCAGTTTTTCAGAGGAAATTTCTCAGATTACGACAGATCATCATCCTGGAATGACGAAACTTTTTCTTAAAACGCAGGAAAAATCTGAAACTGTAGCAAAAATAATTCAATCCTGTTTCCATTAAATCAGTTTGTTAGAGGCAATTTCTCAGATTAAGGCCGATTATCATACTGGAACCAAGAAAAATGTCTCTTGGAACAACATTTCAATTGCACTTTCTCACATTTCACTGCGCTGGAACATCTTTTCCCTCATAATAATAAAAGAAAATGATCCAAAAGACACATATTTTTCCCAATGAACTCACTTCAACACTCAAATAAACACACTGACTTGAAAGCTAATAGAAACCAGACCCCAATGAGTATACAGCACCCTCATAACCACCAACACACCTCAACTTTCTGACTACAAAGACACACAATAGCTCCACTTGTTATTATGGATGACGAACCCAAAGGCATCGCAGTCCCAACCAGCTGTGTTTTTAAAACCATATGAACTTCAGAGACGATCAAAGCTCACAAAAAAAGACAGATGAAGAGCGAAAGGGGACCGAATTATTGAGAGAATGGAGGGACATTATGAGAAGAATGACCAAAAAGAGTGAAAGGTGACAGTTTGCGTAGTAGTGACATAATGGAAAGTCCCTCCTTTTCCTGCATGGGGCCCTTACTGTTCAAACAACCTTTAACAGTCAAAGGGTAAATCAAAAGGGAGACGGTAAAATGTTGCTTCCCCCTGTTAAGGCCTGTTTTCACAGGCTTGTGAATGAACACTGTGTACACTCACAAATGGTCTTTCATGGTTAAAAACAAGAAGACAAAGAAAATAACAGGGACTGAGGGCAGGAAGAGAGTTCAGCGGATCGGGACGTAGCATAAATGTAATGAGGAGGCTTTATTGAATCATGTGAAGTCAGACTGTTAAAAAAAGGACCGTTTTACGTACTGCCTCTTTTCAAAAACACACTTCTATGAACGTCTTGGCACACAATCGGTGCCCACAGGTGAAGGTCACGGCTCAAGGATTTCAATGAAAAGACGGGAAGTTGCCATGACAAAGCGTAAAGAGATGCAGATGTTGAAACTCTGTGGTGGGAAATTTGATTTATTCACCTTGTAAATTCGATTTTTTTTTTTTGCATTTCCTAACCAGGAAATGGATGACGGAACAACCAATTACCACTAAGAAAAAAAAAGTCAAAGCAGGTCCAAATACATTGTCAACCCTTTCCAGCCTAGCAGAGGTTTTTTTCTTTATTCTTTTGGCCTCAAAGTACATTGAAAAAAACTAATGTACTGTACCACTGGAGTACTGACAAGGCGGTCTTTCGGCCTATTACCTTTGGCAAGAAGAATACAAAGAAGTAAAGCTCAGACAGGGACACCCACCAGCACAAAGTAGGTTCTAATGCCTATTATTAAACTTTACATAGAATACATTTTGGTCAAAATGTGATTCTAATTCTTGAAAATTAGACAAATCCACTCACTCTTAAATAAACAGCTACATATCATTATATACATACAACTGAAAGAGATACGGAGCACTACCCAGGTTACCTTTAAGTAGGTATGGATTAAACCAAGCAAGTTAGTGTGTTACTTAGTCCTTTAGATTTAGTTTGCTTTGAACAAAGCCAGGATCGTTGCCTCCCTATTTTTCCAGTCACTGTGCTAAGCTAAGTTGCAGGTATTACCTTTAACTTTTAAACTTTGCTTTTCAAGGCAGACAACCACAAGTATACAACCAGCCAATCAGCCACAACATTAAAACCACTGACAGGTGAAGTGAATAATGTTGATTATCTCATTACAATGGTACCTGTCAGTGGGTGGGATATATTAGGAATCAAGTAGACAAAAATGAGAAAGCGTAAGAATCTGAGCAACCTTGACACGGGCCAAACTGCCTAGACGACTGGGTCAGAACATCTCCAGAACAACAGGTCTTGTGGGTGTGTCCAGCTATGCAAGGGTTCAGACCTACCAAAAGTAGTTTGAGGAAGGACAACTGATGACAGGGTCATGGTGCCCAAGGCTCATTGATGCACTGATGATGGGAGTAAAGTCTGGCCCTTGTGGTCTGATCCCACAAAAGAGCTACTGTAACACAAACTGCTGAAATCCTTAATACCGCTATAATAGAAAGGTATCAGAACACACAGTGCAACATCACAGTAAAGTGCCCACAATAGCCATGTAAGCATCACAGATGGACCATGGAGCAATGGAAGAAGGTCGCCCGGTGGTATGAATCTACTTTTCTTTTATATCATGTGGACGACTGGGCATGTGTGCGATGTTTCAGTGGGGAAGAGACGGCAGCAAGATTACCTTTGGGTAGAATCCAATTCAGTTTAGTTTTATATATATAGCACCAATTCAAATATTTTTTAAACAGAGAACCCAATGATCCAAAGTTGCCTTTGGATTCCCTATGAGCAAGCAATTTAGATGATTTGATTTAGAAGTTAAGTCGGTGGAACAATGTTCTGCTGGGAAACCTTGGGTTCTGCGTTCATGTGGAGGTTACTTTGACATGTAGCATCTTCCTCAACATTTTTCCAGTTCATATACACCCCTTCATGGCAGCTTTATTCAATGATGAGAGTTGCGTCTTTCAGCAGGATATTGCAAACTGCCGCAATGCAAACATTGTCTGGAATGATTTAAGAAACATGACCAAGAGTTCAAGGTGTTTGCTTGGCCTCTAAATCCCAAAGATCTCACTCCAATCAAGCATCTGTGGGACATACTGGAATAAACAAGTCCGATCCTTTGGGTTCCACCTTACAACTTAAGCTGCTAATATCTTGTTGCCTGAAACCACAGGACACCTTCAGAGGTCAAAGGAGTTCATGTTTTGAGGATTTTAATAATAACAAGCAGGTATTTTAGGTATTGTGGCTGATTGTAGTAGTCAAAGCATGAATCCTGATGTTGGTGATACCTCTAGTGCTACCATTAAGGTAAAGTTGGACATTTGTTGCATTTTCTATGAGCCTTCTTCTCACCACCCTCATGTTCCCAAGAGGATGAAGCCTTTACTTATAACACCACCAATTCAACCTGACATGTCTCTCCCTGCTCTATTCAGCTCAGCTTTTTTTTTTTTTTTTACATCTTCTTCTACTGTGCTGTGTTCTGCTTCACTCCCTTTTTTTTCTTTTGCAGTCTGCTCGAGAGGGGAAGCACCAGAACAAACCAAAACCAAAAGGCTCTTTGTCCGCCAGCGTCAGAAAACACACTTTCGCTCTTTCCTCCCTTTGTCTGTCCACCTCCTACGTACACCCAGCGTGAGCATGAGTCTTTCCCCTTGTCTCCAGCTTTCAACAAAGCTTCATCTCTGTGGCCCGGCCCACACACCAGAATACCACAGAGGGGCGCCATGAACTTCTCCCTCTATTTCGGCTTCATTCATTGTCTCAAACGCTGGGCCGCCTCTGTCTCGCTCCTCTTTTCTTTATCTGTCACTTCCTCATCAGCACTGCCTCCATCCTTTCCCTCCATCCATCTCCTCAAACCGGTGATCTCACCCAACACCCACATCACGGTGACTTCATCAGGCGGCAGCTGCAGTCAAGGCCGCAGAGCGAAAGTGTTGGTGGAAAAGAACAATTAACACCGCCACTGTGTCTGGGACGCCAGCGTGAGACTTCTGGAAGATATCAACCACCTCCATGTCTCATTCTGGGTACTTAATCTTTCAAAATCTGCATCTGTGGATTTCATTTGCTGCCAGTATCACTTGTGTTGTCTGGGAAACACCAGTTCAAGGCTGCTAGCGAGTCTCAACAAGGCCACCAAGGCAGCGCACCTCTTATCCTTGTCGGGGAAAAATACAGGGTTCATTTGCGAGAATAAAGCTCTGTGGAGGTTGGTTTGCTGAGTAGAAGAGAATTGACATCTGCAGTGTTGACTCTAGGTTTTGCGGAAAGCTCATGAGGATTGAAAAAGACCTGCTCAGTTCCAAATGGAGTAAAGACAAAGTAAACAAGTAACTGTTCACACCATTTTTCTTCTGTGTTGTTGATAAGAAATTTCAAATAGATTGCTCTCTTGGATCATGTTTATATCTCTTGATGCAGCTTAAATGTCAACATCACAGTAGACTATTTGTTCAGGCAGCCCCATGATGAGGAAGGTGGTCAAGAGCCTCGTTTAAAGGCTCCAGATTAGGTTTCAGCTGGTTTGCAGCTCCACAGTGGGTCTGTGTGGTTACAAGGCCTCAGATGTCAAGTAACACTTAGAAGTTCCGGGTGTCTTTGATTTTCCTTTTTTCTTCTTCTTTTTGATAGCTTGAAAGCAGTTGATGATGTGACCACCTGTACGAAACATCACTTTAATGTTTGGCTGCATTCAGACTCTTGCATCCATGTGCATGTGAGTTACTTAAAGAAACTTAAAACTGTTATATATACAGTAAATACACACCATGAAGCTGCTGTAATGAAATATTTCATTTGTATGGGCATAAATGTTTTTAAAAAGACAGACAGCTACAACAGACACAGACTGCCATCTGCTGGACATCTGTATGAATTACACTTACTGTAAATGTTGATCTATTTGTTCCAGCCAAGTCTGATTTGTGACACTGCAGAAATAACCTGGACTTAGCAGCCACACAATTGAATTAGTAGATGGATAAAGGTGCTATGTGGTGTATATGCTTTGTCATTATGGAAATAAACTAAAATAAGTACAGTTAAATATATATAGCAAAAATCACCATTGGTTTGCAAGATTTTCTTTATTACATGCTCAGATATTTTATTTCTTACAAAATTAGGTGCATTTGTTATCAAAAAGGCAGTGGTGTGTTGAAGATTCTTAACTGTGACTGTGTCCTCTTTTTTAAAGAGTTTTCAGCAGCAGAACTGAGGGTTGTACTCCGAAGCAAGTTTGACATATTTAGGCTTTCTCCATGTTAGCTGGCTCGCCAAAACCGTCAGAGAGGATGGATATTACAGTGGTGATTATCAACTTTCTTTGTTACCTCCGCCAAGCGAAGCGCGTTATGTTTTTGCCGGCGTTTGTCTGTCCGTTTGTCTGTCCCACACACACACACACACACCCTCAGACCAGCCCTAATGGGTGGACATGAGCTGCTTGGCGGAGGTCTGCTTTTCTAGTTAACCAGGTTTTCTTCATCAGGGTCTTTGTGCACTCACATAAAAAGGGGGCATTGGACTTTTCTGATGCACAAAATGGACAGATTAACTGCTGCCTGCTTCAGAAGAATATAAAAATTAATTATGGTATAAAGTGCTGTTACTGCAAATGATGCACGAAAAGAAGGCTGGTAGAACATTGCTAATTGTGTAAGTTATTATTTATTTATTCTTTTTACCTGATGGTGCCCTCTTGGTACAGCCACTTGCTTCTTTCTTCTTTTTTTTTTTAAAGTATCTTTTGGGGGAGAGTTTTTTTCTATTTTATTGACAGAGAGAGAGACTGGGTGAAAGGGGGATAGTACGGAAGAGTATTTGTGCCACTCATGAGAAAATAATATGATAGGAAGTAGATTTTTTTTTCATCATGCCATCAAAAAGGAGCCAGTTGATGGCTGCAGTGATTTTGGTGACACTACAGTGTCTAAGAGTGAAGTTATTGAATATTTGTGTAGTGTCTCTATTCACTGTTGCAGCGGTTTAGCAATTTGCAGAGGGTCCCTATCCACTCGTCTCACAGCCGGCAGCACATAGACACCAATGTTATTTCTGCAGCTTGAAAGACAGCTACTTTTGATAAAACTGGGCTTGTAGCACATTGTCTACCTTACAACGATGGGAAAGAGGCATTGTTTATGTTTTGACAACGTATCGCTAATGAGTTATTGATGCCGAAAGTCCGAATCTGAACCAGAGGAGACATTTCGACTTTATTCTCGAAGTGCATGATGAAAAAAAAAATCTACCTCCTATCATATTTTTTTCTGGCCCTGATACTCTTCCATAGGGGTAGAGAGGAGAGTGACATGCAGAAAGGTCTTGAGCCGGACTCAAGCTCATGACAGCTGCTAAGGGAATGAGCCCATGTGGTATCTCCTTAATTCAGTCAGCTAAACAGCGGCCCCACAGCCACTTATTTCTATCGTGACAACTGAGTATTTGAGCTCTGAAAATTTAAACTTCATACAATTAAAATGTGCATTCAGGTCTGACACTGTCCCATAATGAAGAATACATGGAAATCACTGTAGTTCTTTGGCCAAATCAAAGTAAAATTAATGTTCTTGATTGAATATTCTCTGTGATAAATACCAGTAGACTAATCAATGTTCTATCAGCTGCAGTACCAGCAGTGTAAAATGGCCTTGGCAGCAAATCAGGACCAAGAATAAAAACATATTTTTGCATTTTCTGCATCACCAGCTGAATAAATGCAAACACATACAGCTTACTGTAACTGCACGGCTTCATTAAGTTGGATCACTAACGTAGAGCTCAGCAGGTTTACAGATTTAAGGTTTTGGCTTTAGGTTCAACACACCTCAATTAATTAACCTTGCTTCGTAGTGCAGCCCTCAGCTTCGTCAGAGCTTCATCACAGTGTGTGTGTTTGTTCAGAGATGCTGGTGCAGCCACAGCACTGTGTTGAGGAAGCAGTCGGCCTGTGTGTCCACTCTGGACAGAGAATGTCCGTCTTCTGGAAACCACAACAACCTGGGATAAAAAACAGAATGACAAACAGGATTAAAATCAGCTCAGTTGATCACAGTTATTGGTCTTGATATGACAATGATGTCTTCTTGATGACACACCAGGTGCAGACAACATATCGTGAATGTCTGCCTCTGCTTGTTTCTATTATCATCCATCCATCCAGCCATCCAGTTTCTACCGCTTATCCGGGGCTGGGTCGCGGAGGCAGCAGTCTAAGCAGAGACTGGGGTGAGGGAAGTCTGGGCCTCTCTGCTTAGACTGCTGTTTCTATTATCAGAGTTTCTTTATTTGGTTTATTTGATATTCTCTGCTTTGTTGTACCTGACAGGTGAACCTCTGCTCTTCAGGGCTTTGTAGAGCTCCAGACCCTGGTGAGGAGAAACTCTTCTGTCTCTGCCTCCCAACATCAGCAGCACTGGAGCCTTGATCTGCACACAATCACACAACATTGTTAACACAATGTACCAACAGACGCGTGATGATGTCCTGTGACCGTTTTCAGATTCTGTAGATTCCTATTTCCATTAAACCAAAATGAGCATATTTACACAAATAAATGTAACTTAGTGCCTTTAAAACATCAAAACTTGTCATCAACAGGTGAAAACAACCTGTCTTCAGAAATGTATTTTTTATTTATTTTTTACTTCATTTAATATAGACACTAGTGATTAGACTTAAAGAGCGAGAGACAGTTAATGAGCATTTAAAGCTGAGGAGTTTTTTAGTCTTGTTGTTAAGCGTCTGAACAGTTCTCTGCTCCTGTCACATTTTTCCTCACTGTGGTCTCATTTTTCACTGCAATATAAAGTCCTGCACCTCTATAGAAACAGAACAACCATGACTAGACAGTAAAATGGTAAAATAGTAATAAAAGACGCCTTATGCGCAGTAAAATGAAGTTATCATGTCATAAGTCATAAAAAAAACTAAAGCTGAATTTCTCTCATTGATTTTTGAAAAATTGGAAAAACCTGGAATCGTGTACACTACAGCATTTTTCCAAGTGCCCACAGGTTTATCAAGACTGGAAAAATGGGGGCGCCCCGATAGCCTAGCGGTTATGTCGCATGACCGACGTACAGAGGCGTAGTGGCTGTGCCGCGTTCAAATACAACCTCGGCCATTGACTGCATGTCCTTCCCCGCTTTCTCCCATTTCTAACTCTATCCACTGTCCTCTCTAATAAAGGCATGAAAAGGCTAAAAATATATCTTTAAAAAAAAGACTGGAAAAATGGTGGCTTTAATTTGTCTCTATACTTATCTGTTCGGTGTAGCTAAAAAGTCCCTGAATTTTTGACATGTAACTATTGGTCACAGCTAACTCCGTCATAGTTTCTCGGTTTCAACGAGGAGTGCAGAATTTTTAGTTTTTTACAGAATCTGATTAGTGCAAACAGTTTATTTTTAGATAACTTTTCAACAAGACATGTAGAATAAACAGATTTTGATGAAATATCATGACTTTAAGCTTAGATATGGTTCAGTATTCTGACTAAATCAAAAATCACTTGTGATTAGTTCAAGGACCATGGAAAATGTCAAAGATTATCTCTGTTCTTACAGTTTCTGGTTCTGATAAATGGTGTAACTTTGCTAATTATTTAAAAATATCACATGACTTTCAAACCTGCTGGTGGGTTTTAGGGTTCAGAGGGTTGAGGCAGTTTTGTAACATGCAGAAAAGACATAATTTCTGGTAACAATATGTTGGTTATTTATGCATTCTGATGTGTTTGTGTGTCCGACCTGTGCAGCATGTGTGATGGGTGATTTCTGTAACATGGCAGCCAGAGCTTCAGCAGTGGGTATCTGGTCGTACGAGTACTGAAATCCTGCACTGGTGTAACGCCTGGAGAGGGAAAAGGAGATTCACATTATAAACTTCAGTGGAACAAAAGCTTAATTTCTGAGTTTGTTGCGTATCTGCATGTGTCTCACCAGTCCACTATGTCACTGGTTCCCAGTAACGTAGCAGCATTAATGACAGGGTTCCTGGCTGCACATGCTCTGTAGAAGTCTGGGTATTGACCAATCAGATGGCAGGACAGAAAACCGCCGTGAGAACCACCAATCACAGCTAAACGTTTGGGGTCAAGAGTTGTGTCGCTCTGCAGCGCAGTGAGAACAGCCCTCTGGGTAAAAACAACAAATCTGATCAAATCATTTTCTTACATTTCCAGGAAGACTTTGAGCTGTTGATGGATCCACATGTGTACTAGTTGTCATGTCTCTGTTCATCTATCAATATATTGTGTATCAATATTATATTTTGCTGTTTGTTTTTGTTCTGAGGTCTGTAGCCAACATCACTTTATCCAGAATTAAGGATCAGAAATACAAAGAACCAGTACCTGCACATCTTTTACATCCTGGCTCCCGATCAGACCAATCAGGGACAAGATGCTGTCCTGACCGAACCCTGTGGATCCCCGATAGTTCACTGGATAGAGACACAGAAATAATGGACAAAGGTTAAATCAAGACAGATGAAAAAGCCTTAGGATATTAACCACCAAAGGCTTTAATCATGTGAATGTAAAAGTAACACTGTTTTGTTTGTTTGCTAAAAGAGATTAGTTTTCTTTAAAGAGGCACATTGTTTTAACTCTGAACTCAGAGCAGTTTCTGGGTGTTTTTTTGCTCACATTTCTCCTCACTATGGTCTTTTGTTCAGTATAACACAGTCATAATGCCATAAATCATAAAAAAACAAAGAAAACAAAAGTGGAATGTCTTTCAAAACAAAAAGTCATGAGTCCTCGCTGTGGCCAATATGTGGCTGTTTCCTATTAAAGCAATAATTTAGCAGAGGAGGTTGTGGGGAGAATTATTTTCAAGCAGCTTCTCTTCTGCTCTTGAATTAATCTATCTGATTCCCTGCTGTTGACATAATCATCCAATGTCTCTTCACATTCCTCAAATACTTCAAAACCAAACAATAAAGTCAAAAACTTGTTACATATAACACAATAAATAAAAAATGCACAATAAATGCACAATAAATGCAACACATTTACTAAATGTAGTAAATGTGTTGCATTTACTACATTTAGTAAATTGAATTAAAAATTGTTATTTCACGTCAACAATGAAGTCACACTAATAAAAACATTAGTGGGGTTGCAGTAACATATAGATTAGTAAATGTGTGTAAAGTACCAACACAACAGTGGTATTAATCCCCCTAATATAATACTGCAACAAGCAATACATGGATTGTTAAAAGACAAACGCGTCTCACCCAAGAGTACAGCGAAGCCGAGTTTCGCCAGTCCAGCTGTGGTGCAGTTCCACTCTGCAGGGAACTGGGAGTGAGGGCCACCTAGTGGAGCAAAACCATAATACAAAAAAGCACAATGCTTTTTTAATATGTTTGCATCCCGTCTGCAGAAATACAGCAACAACACAAAAAAATCCAGGTGACAACAGACCATGTATGAAGACGACTAGAGGTATCCTGGTTTCACGAAGGGGACGAGACGGTTTAACCAGAATAGCCCCGAAGTCTAAACCAGCTGAAAGAGAAAACAGAGAGAGAAAACTTTAGAATAACAAAACATAACCTTAGGAAAAGCTTTATTTTGAAGGAGAGACTGAAAGCTCACAGTAGTGTGTGTTGTCCTCCTCTGGAGAAGGTGTAACATCTAAAACTGACCACTGGAAGTCAAAGGTCACGACAGGCTGCTGCAGAGTTCGCCAGTTCACAGGCTCATTCAATGACGGGAGGAATCCTACCCTCTGTGGACACATCCACACAAACGTGGAGAATAAAACAGATTAAAAATGAATGCAAATGTTCTTGTATTCAACTAATCTCTTCTACAAATGCATCAAACTGCAATTTAACCCTTTGAACTCCAAGCAGTTTCTGGGCATTTTAGCTAGAGTCTCATTTTACTGTGTGCTCATTTTTCACTGCAATATAAAGTCCTGCACCTCTATGGAAACAGCACAACCATGGCTAGACGTAGAGAGGACTTAAAAATGTCTTTTGTGCAGTATGACACAGTTGTTATGCCATAAGTCATAAAAAAGGAAAAACGAAAGTTGAATTTCTTTGATTATTTAATTTACCAAAATTGAAACAGCCTAAAGTCAACATGAACAACATTTTTCCAAGTGCCCACAGATGTAACCAACCCTAGAAGAAAACGATGAATGTACATGCTATATACAGTGGAAACCAGAAGTTTACATACACTGCATAAAAAGACACATTACCATTTTTTTCTCACAGTCTGACAATAAATCAGACTAAACCTTTCCTGTTTTAGATCAGTTAGGATTACCAAAATTATTTCTATTTGCTAAATGCCAAAATAATGAGAGAGAGAATTTTTTTAGAGAATTTTTTATGCTTTTCTTCAAGGTCAAAAGTTTACATACATGTCCTTAGTATTTGGTAACATTGCCTTTAAACTGCATGACATGGTTCAAACGTTTTGGGTATCCTTCCTCAAGCTTCTCACTGTAGTTTGCAGGACTTCTGGCCCATTCCTCCTGACAGAACTGGTGGAACTGAGTCAGATTTGTAGGCCGCCTTGCTCACACACGTCTTTTCTGCTCTGCCCACAAATTTTCTATAGGATTGAGATCAGGGCTTTGTGATGGCTGCTCCAAAAGGTTGACTTTGTTGTTCTAAAGCCAC
>OMNN01051022.1:9130-19173 GCA_900302755.1 Chromis chromis
CACTACTGGATCATATATAGTAAAGATTGTATGACACATATAGGGGTGGGAGTTTATAAGTTTTACTTCTTCCCACTCCTTTTCGAGTTTATACCTGTAATACAGAAACAGTATGTATGATAAGCTGCTACGAGCAATAATGGTGCAAATTGTAAATATGTAATTGGTATAATGTACTTGAAACATGAACTCGAAACAAAATAATCAATCAATCAATGCTTGTACTGCTGCAGTAGTATGCGAACTATACTATTTCTTTGCACACAAAACATTTTTGTCACAAACATTTTTCAGTACAAATTGAGCTCTCTACTGTAGTTCATAGCAGTTTGTCTTAAAAGAAGGAAAACACCCCCCTGAATTACTTCTTTCATCTACTGTTTTCCTTCCATCCATCTATTATCTATAAACCTCTTAATCCTCTGTAGGGTCGCGGGGGGGCTGGAGTCTATCCCAGCCGACTTAGGGCGAAGGCAGGGGACACCCTGGACAGGTCTCCAGTCCATCACAGGGCCACACATAGAGACAAACAACCTAGCACACTCTCAATCGCACCTATGGACAATTTAGAATCATCAGTTAACCTCAGCATGTCTTTGGACTGTGGGAGGAAGCTGGAGAACCCGGTGAAAACCCACACTGCACAGGGAGAACATGCAACCAAACACACTCTCATTCACACCTCCGGACAATTCAGAATAATCAGTTAACCTCAGCATGTTTTTTGGACTGTGGGAGGAAGCTGGGGAACCTGGAGAGAACCCACGTTGCACAGGGAGAACATGCAAACTCCACACAGAAAGATCCCAGGCGTCCTAACCGGGGATCTTCTAGCTGTGAGACGACGATGCTAACCACTGAGCCACCGTGCAGCCCTCATCTACTATCTAGACGACATCTAAACGAGAGATTACACTGAGCTGCAGAAGCTAGTGGAAGTGAAGTTGCATTCACATGATATCATCATGAAAACACACATTTGTCACATTACATAAGACAAGTTGGTTTTGGGAAGTTGATGATGTCACATGTGGGTCAAAGAGTTCTTCTCAGCCACATGAGAACAGTTTGCTTTCTACAGCACACCACTCCAATTAGCCACATTAGAAGCACTGACAGGTAAAGCGGGGAACATTGATTTTCTCATTTCAGTGGCTTCTCCCAGTAGGTGGGAGCTATTAGGCAGTTCTTGAAGCTGATGTGTCAGGGGGTAGGAAAGAGGTGAGGAAGGACAAGAGATGAACCAGCAACGGGGTCGTCGGTGCTCATTTCCTATTGATGGGTCTTGGTATTCATGTAAATGTTACCTTGACACGGTTGTTGCAAACCATTCATGAAGACTATATTCCCTGATGGCAATGACCTCTTTCAGCACGTAATTCCACAATGGTTCATGATGCAGTTAAAAACACACTGAAGCAAATGTGACTCCACTCGTCCTCTTCGTGCCAACCACAGTGCCTAACGTTTTGTCTATTCTTTCAGGCTTAAAGCACAATACAGCCAGTATCATTCATGCCCTTGTGTGTATATGTCAGGACAGACTCCAATCGCAATCTGTCCTAGGACAATCGGCGAGTATCCTGGATCATGATTTCTACTGTGGCATATACATTCTTGTTTCCAGAAGCTGGTTTCTTCATACAGGTCATGAAGTAAAATATATATTTTTGCCACTCCACAAGTACAATAAAATTTAGATGGCAAGCTGCGAATGGTTTAAAAAAAAAAGCCTCCTGGGTAAAAACCTTTGAATGTGGTGTTGTTAATGTTAAAACACTCTTTTCAACATTTTCTATTGCAAACCAAATTTAAACATGTGGAAATGTGGAATTGCAGTGGCTGTAAGTGTTAGTTTGCAAATGTAGTATATTCTCTGTTAATGTTTAAAAACAAAGAAAGAACTAAGAACAAATTAGAGATTTTTTAAATGGAAAAATAAAAGATAAAAAACTTTAAATTCTTTGCATGGTGGCTCCGTTGTTAGCACTGTCACCTCACATTTAGAAGATCCCCGGTTCGCCTCCCGGTTAGGACGCCTGGGATCTTTCTGTGTGGAGTTTGCATGTTCTCCCTGTGCAGCGTGGGTTTTCACCAGGTTCTCCAGCTTCCTCCCACAGTCCAAAAAACATGCTGAGGTTAACTGGTCATTTTAAATTGTCCGTAGGTGTGAATGAGAGTGTGCTTGGTTGTTTGTCTCTGTGTAGCCCTGTAATAGACTGGTGACCTGTCCAGGGTGTCCCTGTCTTCACCCGAGTCAGCTGGGATAGACTCCAGCCCCCCCTATATTATTGTATAGGTATAATATTGAAAAAAAAATTAAATACTACACCGACAGCAATGCCAGCACATTGTTAAAGCAACTTGTGTCTGTGTATTTTCTGTTTGTCTATACTTAATAGGATCTTAATGAGACTACATGTTTAAATAGAGTATTATTACACTATCGACCTCCCTGCCTGCATAAAATATCCTCTTCTTCTAATTCTGTTTAACCATAAGCCTGCTATGCAAACAGCAGGTGAGGAGGTTTATGGCCAAGCTGCAATAACCTCAATGACATTATGTTATCATCAGCAGAAAGCTGAAAGCACCACAGAGGACATCGTTTGTTAAATGGTAAATGGTCTGCACTTACATAGCGCCTTTTTCTACCTTAGTGGTACCCAAGGCGCTTTGCAATGTGTTTCTCATTCACCCATTCACACACCAGTGGCGACAGAGCTGCCATCCAAGGCGCTAATCTGCCATTGGGAGCAACTTGGGGTTCAGTGTCTTGCCCAAGGACACTTCGGCATGTAGGGGGGACCGGGGATCGAACCGCCAACCTGTGGACAACCCGCTCTACAGATTTTACACGTGGAATTCAGTTTACTTAAAGGATGTCATGTGAAAACAAGGGCGGCTGTGGCTCAGGTGGTAGAGTGCCTTTTTAAAGTGTTCTCTGCTCCAAATCCACTTTTTGATGATCGCATTCATCCCCTGTGGACTTAAAACAGGGCCTGCTGCTTTTCACAGAAGACTAGGGGAAGACGCTCGCAGAAGACTAGGGGAAGACGTTGGCTCGCAGACATTTCAGTGAAAATCAAAGAGATTTACAAACTTCATCTGTGACACACTGGGCGTAGAACACATGAGTGAGACGTCTGGAAAGTTTTAGACGCTTTTGCTCTTTTCACTGTGAAAGGGAATTACTTTTCTGTGGAAGATTCGACAGAACCTTCCATCACACAGCAAACCTAAAATTGCACCATGCTTGTACTTTTCTTCCATTCCTAAATCTCGTCTTCCTCCTCCAGCAGATGACAGCCTAAAAATGAGGAATCATGGGATTGATGCTAGAGCTCGCTTTCAACTAAACACCCTCCTCGTGTGCCGTTGCCTTTTCTTTGTGTCAGTATCTGAAGGAGATCTAGTTGTGTTTTAAATTGCCCCAAAGCTGTGCGTATCTGAATCACTGGAAGGCAGTTTTGTCTTGTTTTCTTACTCAGGTTTTCCCATTATGAGTCAAAGCACCCTCGACTGCGACCATTTTTCTTATGCAGCATGTCTATGTAAGTTTATTTTTGGACACAGAAAATCATTAGTCTATGGTGATTGTTACGGCCACTGGTGTCAGTGTGCCGTATTGCTTCCGTGGTGGACTTTTAAAAGCTGTTGTGTTTCGAGATGGCCTGTGTTTGCCCAGCTGTGGCTGCCTTGGTTCCCTCCATCGTCAGCCAATCCACTACAGCCATCTCACTCCTGAAGAGTATAAGACCTGCAACCAAGCTCTCAGTCGGGGCGGCTGGGATTTAACCTGACCAGTTCGCCCTGCTGCCTCATGTCTCTGTGTGTTACTGTTACTATTACGTAGCTGCTAACTTTGTGAGAGGTATTTGTGTGTGTCTTAGTGAAGACTTTTGCGATCTCTGTTAGCAGTTGTGTTAATTCGGTGAATATATACATTAGTGTTTTCTGTGTGGTTTAGATGCTTGATGGAATGGCCCGAGAACATTAAGTACATCCTTTATTGCTTCATATTCAGAAGCTGTTGGAGGGGAAACGTTGGTTTTTAGGGAGGATAAGGCCACTCCCACTGTCTCTCTGAGCTCATATAACCTCTCCAACATATGGAAAGTGCTATTCCATCTTGTTTCAACTTCAATTATTTTGTAAGGCTGCCTCCCCATTTGTTCCTGCACCTGAACAAGCCTTTCTTTTGCTGATGTACTGGATCTAAAGAGGGTCACCAACCTTCTGCATTTATGGCGCAAGTCCAGGCGCATCATCAAATGACTTGCGCACAAGTAAATTAATTGTGTGTGCAATGCAGACGGTGTGTCTAATGTTCAGTTGTCTGACACACGCATTCATATTTGCAGCTCCGTCGGTGACCAGGCATTTCACTTTATCAGTTATGCCCCACTCCTCCATCAGCTGTGCATGCCCTGCAGCCATGTTAGAGCCCGATATGTAACAACGACCCGAAATGTAACAACGACCTGAATTGTCATTAAAAAAAATGTAATAAAACCCGAACTGGTCGATAATGTAACAATTCAGGTCGTTGTTCGTCAACCCAGCTACCCCTAGAGCCTGGGTGGTTACAGTGATGTTATCTATAGACATACCTCTGTAGTAAACTGCATCCAGTGCTGTCAGTTATTCTACTCATCGTTGTGTAAAGTGTGGAAGAAGTTGACTGGCAATCTGTAACAGTAAGATGTCACAGATAACCTCTTTGTCAAACTGGTCCCAAAGTCATTACTCAACGTCAAGGAATTAATAATGCATAAAATGAATTTGGGAAAACTGCTTTTAGTTTCAATTCTGTTGTTTGGAGCATGTCCTAACTGAATAATTAAGATTAAAATGAAGGAATATTAGGCAGGCAGTGTTAATATTGTGGACTTAAAGTTTTAATAAGGAAACTCTAGTCTCTTGCAGGAAATTTGGACACACATACCCATCCACCACCCCAACCTCCACACCCTTACAATCCGCCTAGCTCCATAAATGCACACGGGTTCCTGCATATAAATTCCTACAACACTGGGCAGCGTAATGGTGCTATACAAACCACAAGTACAGGTTAGTAATGTTTGCTCCCAGTGTAAATGGTGGACTCGGCTGTAAAATACAAAAGACAAAACACTATGTGGCAATTAGACTAGCTCATTTGTCATCAGTATAATGGATCAAGTCACTGCCAAAATCATGAAAATTATACTATGGTGGTATAAAGAAGAATGTTTTTTTTTTTATCAACTTTCAGTACAGTTGCCATGGGTTTATGAACTCTCCTTTCCCCCTTTTAATCGTATTTTCCTCTTCACCGCTTAAGTGGATTAAATGGGCTGAAATCAACAAAGGATCGTTGCTTTCATCTGGATTCATGGAGAGAGGGAAGTTTCTTTCACACATTAAGTGTACAGTAAACACATCTTCCTTAATCCTCCTCCTTGCTGCTTTATTTTTCTCCGCTCTTCACCTCCTGTAAGCCGCCAGCAATCCACACTTTGATCCCTCACCTGAGCACAATCTCCGAGATGTACACTCTTCTTTCAACAACACCTCTGCTTCACAGAGTGGTGCTTATTTTTCTATTCTGTTTTTATGCTGCAAACCTCCAATGCTGTCATCTTTGTTACGATCCTGAATGCCTACACCCAGGAGAAAAAAACTATATTTATACATTTTACTGAAACTTCACATTCTAATGACATTAGTTGCCCATTACCCTTTGGATCAAATGGACTCTGAAGTGTTGCTGGAGCAAGATGAAACCAATTGTTGTGGTGGAACGAGATGTAATGAGACATCATATTGTAATTACAAAAAGCCAAGTGGAAAAAAAGATGGTGTACCCCATTTAGAGTAATTATATGGAATGAGCAATGCTTCCAAACTGGAATAATGTGAGGTCCTTCTATTGGGTTGAAACGGAGTGAATTGCAGCCCAGAACCAAGTAGTTTAGTTTTACGAAACATTAAATAATCTGTGGCCTCTAGGGGGCAGGATATCATCAAAACTGAGCATCTCATTTTTGAAGTTTGTATGTATTTTGAGGGCTGCACGGTGGCTCGGTTGTTACTGTAGCAGACTTAAGATGGACGCTGGCATATATGAAGGCAAACACTCAGGCAGGAATCAGGATCAACACCTTTATTTTTCTGCAACATAGCAAGAGAGGGCACATGTCACAGACAGCGAGTGAGACGATACGCAAATGAGACAAAATGTCCGACGGTTTTATCATAGTTTAGCGTCACTTTTATCGGACAAAACCAACTGCAAAAGTTAGATACAGGCTCATAATAAGTTCACGCTACATTGTTATGCAGTTGAAAACAGGATTAGCAACTTTTATACTCGCTAGCTTGAAACAATGGGAGAGAGCATCACAACACGTCTTACCGATACTAAAGCCATCCCTCTTTTGCCGGGAACGCGCAGCTTCATCGTACATGTGCGTCTCATCAATTAATGCCCCCCCTGCTACAACAGGTAATGCGGAACCAACAAACCTATTTACAATATTGTTCTCAGTGTAGATAAAAGGTGAACAGAAATAGCAATAACACAGTTTTAAACAGAAAATATGGCCGCAAGTTTTGAGAAAGTTCACAAAAAATAATATTTTATAACAAAATATTTACTCGGCTACATTAGCACCGCCTGGGATCTTTCTGTGTCGAATTCTCATGTTCTCCCTGTGCAGCATGGGTTTTCACCAGGTTCTCCAGCTTCCTCCCACAGTCCAAAAACATGCTGAGGTTAATTAATTATTCTAAATTGTCCGAAGGTGTGAATGAGAGTGTCCCTGGTTGTCTGTCTCTATGTGTAGTCTTGTGATGAGCTGGTGTCTCCTGCCTTTGTCTGAGTTGGCTGGGTAACACTCTCAGCAAGTTGCCAATCGCTCTTTCCACTGTAAGAGCCAATTCCTGGCAGTGAGAGAAAAGTACTCTGGAAATTACAGTCAATCATAAACCAGCTATATTTATTGGTCCAGGAAGTGGCATTTTAAGTATACAGCACCTTGTTTAATGCTCTGTTACATTTCCACACATGTACATCTGGCATACACAACCTTCTGTAGTCATCCACGGATCACGGAGGATGGAGATGCCTGCATCTAAAACGATATGGCATTTGCTTTCACTGACATTTCTAAAGGCACCGTGTCTTGGAGGGGATTTTTCCTGCGAAGTGGTGTAATGATCAATACACACCACCAGACCTGGTCAGAATCAATTGAATTGCTTTGTGCTGCTGGGTTTGGTCTGGGGAACAATGACATATTGACCCGACACAAGACAAACAGGATCTTTACATGTCACATACCGCACAAAGACACAGTACAAGAAGACGTGGGCACAATCATATATAATAGAGCTGCAAACCGGCACTGGAAGCACAAATACAGACGGATACAGTTGGATGAACACTTGCACTCTGTGCCCTCTGATCACTGCTCTGTCACAAGTATTTATTTGTGTTTCCATCAACTGTATTTACTCAAATATATGCAAGAGAATGTGGAGAGATGACAGATATTCAGGCACCAGTAACTCCTGTCTGCCGCATTTGTCTTTTAATGAATAAATGCGTCTCCTATGATCCGTGTGCGCTCTGCTAAATTAAGTCTCACTCACATCACAACTTTTTCTTCAAGGGCTTTCCAATCCTTACACCATTGATTGGATTAAAAGAAAAAAACACAATGTGAAAAATCAGCATGACAACATCAAAGACACCCTCAGGTGAAAATCAAGTTATTTATATGCGTTAACATGTCCATGTGGGGTTCTTCTATATGGTAGAAAACATGACATTTGCAGTCGACACAATGGCTGAGCACTTTAATGATGCAGTGCACTGATCACAATCTCAAAAACACTAATTTGATTCCTGTGTTTCATATGTAAAAAAAAACAACAAAAAAAAACATAAGGAACCGATCCCATCAGCTAGCAGTTCCATTAATCTTCTTCACAATTGGTTTCTAGGTTCAACATGCATGACTGATTTACTCCAGTATCAGAGATGTGGTGAGCTGCTGTGCACGAGCAAGAGGAGTGGGCGGACGAAGAGGCAGGGACTTCATGGATCTTTACATTCGAGAGCAGGACTGCCCAATCCTGGTCCTCGAGGGCCACAATCCTGCATGTTTTAGATGTTTCCCTCTTCCAACACACCTGATTCAAATGATCAGCTCATCATCAAGCTCTGCAGAAGCCTGATAAAGATCAAATCAGAAAAAACAACCTCCATTTTGAGGCTCAGGTCTTAAAGGGTTAAGTCAACAACCAGAGACAGACTTTCAGTACATAGATTGCAAACAGTGATGACAAATATGAATCCACGAGGACACTGAGCTTTCTTTTTGATGAGATTTGTCACCACACTGTAAAAAAACAAACATGTCTTCTGTATCTTAAAAGTATTTCTAGTCTTTCTGCAAGTTTAAAAAAATGTTTACATGGTTTAAAAATGAATTAATTCATCTAGAAGTCATTTATAACAGACAAGTTTGTTCGTGTCTGTAAGGCTTGATCCACGAGATCGAACGCTGCTGCATCGGTTTGGTGATCTTTATTGTTGGTGGTGGATGTTCGATTAGATTCAAAAAGGCGTCCATCCATTCATTTCACATCTCGGTTTAATCTGTTCAGGGTCACAGGAGGGCTGGACTCCATTACAGCATTTACTGTAGTATAAAATGCATTCACACCTTTCAGCAATTTACACTTCCCACTCTGTCTAAGATGAAGGTCCTTGTAGTGTGGGAGGAAACCAGAGGAGCACAGCCGGGTTCCTTTAATGCGTGGACCATATCTTTTACGTGTTTAGTTGAAGAACATGATCATATTGACTGAGTGGTGAATACAGCTTTGTGGAGCATGTCTGATTTATGGTTGATTATTTATAAATTGTAGGTGGAAGAAGTGTTTTATATGTTGGTGTCAGTCTTGAAAGCCCCGTCAACAAAGCTAACAGATGGACTTCGCCTCAGTGGTCTCATGGTAGATGGATCTGCTGTGTGAGAGAGTGTGTGGGTGTGTGTTGATGGTGGAGGTGAGAATTATACAGCCTCATGATGAAAGGTCCAGTCCAATCCCGGAAAGGAGAAAAATAAATCGATGTGATCTATCCTTGAGTTATGAGCAAACCCGAAGTTGTTCTGTCTTCACCGTGCAGATAAATGCTTTTCCTGATCTGGTGGTTTCACTCAACAGCTCGATGTTTCCCTTTCTGAAAGCGAGAGTGTTAAACTCGTTAGTTTTCCTGTCATTCCAACAAACGAATCGCAGTAAAAACATTTCTTAGATGCTTGCAGATTTTCTGACATGCGACCTGATGATGATGATGAGAGTCGAGAGAGTTCTAGTCAGTACAAAACTACTGAGAGTCTATGGATTGTTTGTTAATGCGCTACGTCTCCAATAACAGCATTTAGACTGAAAGCAAATTCTAGGTAAGAATGGCTGTGATGGCCCCCTTCCTGGTATTGTGGTGGCCTTACTGGTGTGTGCTTTATGCTCGTCTTCCGGAGACTCGCCTATAAAAGCTGGCTTTGTTGTGGCTTTGGGGCTCGATCACTGGCTCTTTAGCCCCTTTTCGACCGACATACCCCAGGAACTAAATAGTTCCGGGGCTTTTTTTTCTGAAGTCCCCGGGAGATCATGCAAATGAAGCCAATGACGTCTGAGGAAGACGCCGGCCGGTGACCCAGGAGTGCGTCCAGCCGGTCGAACCACTTCCTGGTTCTGCGGTCGGAGCCACTCTTGTTGTTGTGGTCCTTAATTTTCTTTTTGTCCTGCTTTAACTTTTTAATTTTCTCCTGGACCTGTTTGCTGCTGTGGAAGACGCCCATGTCGGCCAAACGCAGGACATTTTCCCCTAAATCTTATGGTTCCGGGTCTCCGTCTCCAACTCCCGCTGAATATGGTCCTCCATAGACGGTCAGCAAGGCCTGCACCTCCTCGTCGGTCCAGCGGTCAGACGTTTCTTTCCAGAGTCCAGATCTTCTAGAATCTTTCTTCACAGCACGATAAAG
>OMNN01051029.1:0-10560 GCA_900302755.1 Chromis chromis
ACGCAAATCAGCACAGTGCATTCAGAACTTCACATTTAACTTTCAGTTCTTCTTGTACAGTACATACAATCCTATGCACACACAAACAGACGCACAGTATCAGCTTATCTTAGTAGTCACATTTCAGGCTGTAAGGATTTTATTGTCACTGCCTCTGTTTGTGTGAGTGTGTGTGTGTGTGTGTGTGTGTGTGTGTGTGTGTGTGTGTGTGTGTGTGTGTGTGTGTGTGTGCACATGGATGTATATGCGACGTCCTGTATGCATGACTGCAGGCGCTGCAGGCTCAGCCTAATCTTTCTGATGCTCGCTGGAGTGTGAAGCTCCTCTGTCCGAGAATGTGTTTCTATTCGCCCATCTCTTTACATCTCTCCTGCCTCGGGGCTCCAAGAAATAAGTGCTCTCCCTTTGCCGATGTACGTTTGTCATTTGGATTTTCACCAAGTTCCTTCTGAATGTCTGTTTGATGATCTGTCAGTAGACAATATCCACTTAAATTTGCAGTATGTATCTGACACTTTCAGCATCATTCTAATCCAATAAAGTAATCATGTATAGATCTTTGCCAAAGAAGTCATCTTTTGTTGATTTTTGCTGCCATTTGCAGCACTTTCTTTTTTACAAAGCAGCATGAAATAGACTCAAAATCTATTAGCATAGGTCATACACATGTTCATCTCAACAGATTCTTCAGTTGTAATGTTTTTCTGCCACAGCCCTAATACTTCTATCCCATTTTTTTACCAAAGCTGGTACAAAAACAAAGAGGATTAAGGACTCTGTAAAAAAGTATTTGAATTTTAGCTTTTTTTCCCCCAAAGATTTCAGGGAAAAAGAAAAACTCTTTTTTTTTTACAGTAGCCATTTTTTCACAGTGTCCCTAATCCTCTTCTGTAGATATCAAATTTGGCTGAGCCCCCATTAAAGTTGTTTTTCTGACATGCTGAAGAGAATTCAGCTATGAGCAAAGCATTCCTATGTGTATTCTGATGCACAACTATGTCAAGATCAAAGTCATCATAGCACCTCTGCAAGGCTACGCTTAGATGCAAAATAGGAAATAATAAGAAAAATGATAATGTCAGCACACTAACATGCCTAAAATGGATATTTTTAAAAGCTGATATATGGCAAGTACAATGTTCACCATGTTTATTATCTCAGTTTGCTATCTTTGCATACCATTTTTTTTCTAATTAGCATTAAACACAAAGTACACTTAAGACTGAGAGGAATGCTATTAACTTTGCAGTTATTTGGTCGTGACCGAAAGTACCTGGACACATTTTGAATTTGAAACAATGGTGGTCTTAGATAAAAAGCCATTGGAGTCCCATATTTATTTCATTTCATTTGGAGTGAGCGTGGTGAGTGTCTGATTCGAGTTTGATGGCAGTCTTTTTCTGTTTTTAGTTGTTCAGACACAAAAGCTTAACATGGTGGTACTCAAAGAAAAGTCAGACAATCATCAAAAGGGCCTATTCCACTGCAGCAACTTGCCCCAGGAACTAGGAACCTTTGGAGGAACTCCAAAACCCCAGAAAGTCCCTATTTAGGGGCTGGTACTTCTCAAAAGTGCCAGAATCTTTGAGGTGGGACTTGGCGGCATAATATTTTTGATTGGTTTATCATTTCATTTCAGCATTTTATTGTGCTTCGACACATCAACATTAAGCTACTTTCCTCTGCAAGAACTTGGGGCAGGTCCTTGGTGAAGTGAATATTTACAGGAACAGGCCCCAACTTGGCTAATAAACTTAACCTTCATGTGTCTTTAGACTGCAGTGAAAATGTAGACAACCACCAATCTGACAGAACCCTTTAGTTCCTTGAAAAAGTTCCCGGTCTTTGGGTGAAGACGTGGCTAAAGTCAGTAAAATGCCTTAGCTGGAAATCATTTTTGACTGGACAGCACTCCATGACTTGCCATTTAATGTTTTTTGAGATACATGTTTCAGTCTGGAATAACATAATGGACTGACTAATGGAGCCAGTTAAACACTGCCACAAGCATGACTAACAAATTCCAAGCACTGTCTATTATTGCAGGTGATTTCTGAATGCTTTCTAGTTTCCTTGAATGTAGTAGAAATAATGTTCATTGAAGTGTCTGAAAGCCATTAAGGCCTTCAACCCTTTCAAATGCCAAGATGGTATGAATGATATTTGAATATGAAGTTATATAAAGTTGTGTCATTTCATTCATGTCTCTCTGAATCAGCACTGACTTCCTCATCGCTGAATGTCCTTATTACAGTACTTTTTAAAATCTATAATTGTAATATGTATATGTATTGGCTCCACAGGCCCAGAAACCATGTTGAAGCCTCCTCTGAGTCTCTTCAGCCATCCCCAGCAGCCGTTCCATCACATGGACTCTCTGCACCAGCTGGGACCTCCACCAATGGCGCCCACGCAGCCTCTCGGCCCACCACCCATGGCCCCCGCTCAAGCAATTGGTCCCCCAACTATGGCTCCCACCCAGAGTCTATGTCCCCCTCCCATCACTGCTCCTCACACATTAAGGCCTCCGCCCATTACCCCACCACACACCTTAGGCCCCCCTCCGATGCCCCCAGCTCAGCCAATGGGGCCTCCACCTATGCCACACACCTTGGGGCCCCCACCTGTAGATCACACACAAGCAATAGTGCCTCCAACCATGGACCTCACACAGCCACTGGGGCCTCCACATCTGAACCCTGCACATGCCCTGTTGCCCCCACCTGTAGTGGCGCCTGCTGCCGGTCGGTTTCCCCTCCCTCCCAGCCACTTATCCTCGCCTCCTGTTCCCGGCCCTGATCCCTCACAGCTGCCCCCGAGGCCCCCAGGACTGGCCCTCATCCCAGCCCCGGTGTCCAGCCTCATCTGTGGTCCTCTCCCAGGTCAGGCAGCCCCAGTCAGCGAGCAGCCGCAGGATGAGGGCTCTTCACTGGGGATGGAGGAGCAGGAGGACTCTCTGGGGCTGGAAGAACTGTGTAAACCACTGTACTGTAAACTGTGCAACGTTACCCTCAACTCTGCTCAGCAGGCACAGGCTCACTACCAGGTCAGTTGAAATACACATTTATGACACACACACAGCTCAAACCAAGCGCTTAATTCTGTGTCCTCATCTTTCTCTCAAGGGAAAGAACCACAGTAAAAAGCTAAGAAATTTCTACGCTGGCAGTCAGCAGCCACCAGCCATCAGGATCCCAGACGTCCTCGAGGCAGCCGGCCAGACAGCCCTCAGCTCAGGATCCAGCGACAGTGACGCAGGCAGGCAGGTCAGACCCAAACTCAGCACCAACCTACCTGAATGTTACAGTTTTAGTTGAGGAGGCGGCTGTGCTGCTGCTGAAGTGGCCACTCTGCTGAGAGGTCGATTCGTCTGAGGAGGTGGGAGAGAACTGCAGAGTCACTCTGTTCCATTTGAACAGTGGAAACTCACATCACTGAACAATTTACGGTCTTGTCTCACTCTCTGCATTTGGAAGGAACATACTGTCACCATATTTTAAGCCAAATGACAGGTGACAAGATGTAATTATGGTTCTATTGAAATAACTGCATTTCCTCAAATGTGAATTCAAGCATTACGTAATCCTCTCGTCAAGTCATATTGAATCTGTGAATAACAAACCAATAAGCCCCAAATGTTTAAAATTAATAAGTAATAATAAATAAAATCTCTCATTAATCATAATCTTTGAAATATATCAGACTAATCGACAATTTTGGACTTCAGTGCCGGGATGGGATTTCTTTCATCAGTGTATATTTCCCACTTGATAATCATATGATATTGTTTAATGAATTCTTCTCTGCCTCCCACTGGACCTAAACATTTCTTTCTTCTCTCTCAATGTTTACTCCCTAACTCCTCTCACCACGAACACTGTGCTGTTTTGTCCTGTGTCTCCAGGCGCTGTATAAGGGGGCGCCGCGGGTCATCTTGGCCACAGAGAACGACTATTGTAAACTGTGCGACGCCTCCTTCAGTTCACCAGCAGTTGCACAGGCCCACTACCAGGGCAAGAATCACGCCAAGAAACTACGTCTGGCTGAGGCCCAGCAGAACTCCAGTAACATGTAAGTTTGGATGAAGAGATGTTTGCTGTATTTTCAGCTGGCTTCATCCTCACTCTGCTTGTGCAGGCTGAGTATGTGTTGAGTATCTATGAGCTGATGCCAAACTAGGAGCACACTGCAGAATTTGCTGCTTAGTAATCAAATTGAAATGAAGTAAAGCAATCTATAAAATATTGGTATATTAATGTATTCAGAAAACAGATTTTTGATTTTATTAGCACAATCAAGTCATTAATTATCCAACTGGCCGCTGCTGATATCACATAAGATATTAAGACAAACTTGAATTGATTCTGGCTCTGCCTGTTACAGGGAAGCCAGCAATGAAGCAGCCCCAAGAAGAAACAGGAAAGATGGCAGTGAGTACCGACTGGTGAAAAACCGCCGCAGCCCACAGATACCTGCTTCCATGCCAGGTAAAGTATTAAAAATAAACTGGAATTTAAAAAACAACACCAGCATAATGTAGGGATTTAAATCATTACTTCTGTCAGTATCTGAAAAACACCTCTTTAATCAAGACACCGTAGCATTTTCAAATTGTAGAGGTTTTGTTGCATTCAATGTCAGTCTTCAAACTGGGAAAACAGGTTCTTCAGTTATTTAGCCAATTAGTCAGCGAGGTAAACATCTATTCAATCTGAGTATGTGTTGCTGTATTGTGTTATGGTGTCAAAACAGAGAACATTTTGATAATAAGCTAAAGTCTGTCTTCTCTTTGAACACACCGTCATGAACAAATGTACAAATACAACCACAATACAGATATCACTTCTGCTAACCAGTGTCAGCAATGAAACAAGACAGCTGAGGAAATGTCATCTGACCACAAACAGTCAGGTTCGACAAGCAATTACCAGTAAACTAGTCCATTGTTCCTGATGGTGCTGACATAGATCCTTTTCATACACACACAAGTACTTTATTAGATTTTGCATTTGGCCTTTAGCAGCTCAGACTATATTTACCAGGCGTAAAATGTGATAAATCTATAATCCATAATATCCTCTCGATGTATATATACTGGAGGAAGTCAGTTTTGCTGTCCAGAATCTAATTCTCAACTCTAATAGCTGACTGAGTGCAAGTGAATGCCCTTGGGGCACAAAGAGAAAAAAAAATCAATCTAAAGCAGTTCTTTCCTCTGCTGATGTCAGAATACGTCAGTGAAGTAAACAGCTTTCTAAATAGATATGGTGAACGCTAGAAAACACTAAACACTCTATTTTTAAGACTTTTGCATTTGGAAAAATTCGATTGAAAACAGTCTTTCTTTTTCATGGGAATGATGAAAAAGACCGCTTACTGGATTCATTTCATTTGTCACTCCACCAGTAGTTATTTTCAACAGCCTTTGAGAGCAGCATTTGTTTGCTGTAGCAACGGTTGATGAGAAGTAATGACGTAAATTTTGGAGTTTTCACCCAAAGCGCTGTCATTTCTCTTCATATGACCTCCTCTAATGTTTTGGAAAGATTGACGCAAAGCTGCACCCCTGTATCGCTGGGAGGAGTTACACATATCTACATCTAACCTCCCGTAAAGGTTAACGGATAACATTTTGGGTCTAAAAGCTTTTTTTTTGTTTGTTTTTTAACCATGTTTTCTGTGTGCTTCTGTGAGTGTCTGCTTTCGTCTTTACGTGTGTGTGAAAACAGATACAGAGTAGGTAACGTCAGACTTTCTGCTGACGTCAAACAACCATCTCTTCCTTGCTGGGTCTGACTCCTTCTCTGTCTTTCCACAGACTAAAAAGTTGGCTCTTCAGCTGAACATAAAACAGGATAAATCATACAATAAAAGAAATGTTCCTTCCTTTCTTCCTCACTCTCTCATGCACTCTCTTTCTCTAACAGACACCGCAAGGTTCTGCTGATTTAATCAGTTTTCTTGATGGACAAACCCTAAAATAGCTCTCCCGCAGTTGTGTTCTTGCTGTCTTTTTTATCTCTCTCTGTATCTCCTTCTCCTTTTCCTGCTGTGTTAACACACACACAAACAACCAATGCCTATTTTCCAACGGTCCACCTTGATGTAATCCCAGACGACGTTGTGCTTTTCTTTCTGTGCACCCTTGTGTATCATTATCACGCTTAGCAGTGATATATCAGGTTCTAATTAAGTGACCGAGTCGATCTGTTTTCAGATTCAGTTTTGACATGTGGCTTTGGGAGTGTCCCCAGCCTAAAAGTTGTACTAAAGCAATTAATGGAATAATCCAATTTAATAATCAATTGGCTTGTGTAAGTAATTTATTAAGCAACAGGACCAAGTGACCACAGCCACAGTATTGGCTCCGTGAGGCTGTACTTAAGGGATAAATGCTAAAATGGCCAGAGTGGCATTAATAAAGTCTCTCCGGTCATTGATTTAAACCCTAAAAACTCATTTTTATATAATTTTTCCAATGCAAATACTCCCTTCCTGCCTTAAAAGGCTTAGATGTAACTCTATGCCACTGCTTCCACTAGAATGTGCAGATCTATGAAGTCTCTGCTTCTCCTTCCACTCATCCTTCCTGTTCGCCACAGCTCTAGCACACCAGTTCCCCTACAAGTCTGCTCAAACACTATAAAACTAACCCACATTACACAATGGCAAGTTGTTCTTAAAAATAATAATGATACAGAAACACCCACCCTGCAAGTTGACAGGACGCATGAAACCCTGAAAGTCTGAATCTGTGTTTTTGAGACAGTACACTGTAGTTTCAAGGAGGAAATGCTCAGTCAGGCTGTTGATTGCTAACTCATAGTGTGTCTTTCAGCATATAAAAAAAACTACACCCATGTAGACATGTTAACAAGGTGAAAAACTTGATTTTTACTGGAGGAGCTCTTTAACATCCTGACACACAGGTATGAAGTTTACCACAGTCCTTATTTTCGTTTGATAGCATGCTACCATTTGCTAAAAAGAACTGATGGAATTATTAGTTTTGTGGCTATTTGGTTGTAAATGATCAAAAGACAAAAGTCACCAGAGTTTCCACAGTTCATTCCAACAAAGGCTTGAGAATCTGTACCTAATGTTTTGTTATCCAATAGCTGCAGAGAACTTACAAAGAAAATCATAAATGTCAGCCTCATTGTGGCACTAGATAAAAAGTCAGGGGAAGTAAAATAAACTAAAGTACAATCCATCCAATTATCCATCCAGAGGGTTGAGGGGGGCTAAATCTATCCTCACTGACACTGGAGGGAGGCAGGGTACATCCTGGACACGTCACCAGTCCATCAGAGCAAATGGCCTGACTCAAACATTTCTCAAATGTAAGGACTGAAAATGAGAATTGAGAATCTTTGGGTTCTGGACTTAACTGGTAAAATGATTAATAGATTAATTGGAACACAAAGACAGATAATCCATAGTAAAAATAATAATTAGCTTGCAGCCTTTCGTTTTATATCTGTGTCTACCTTTAGTCCTACATTGGAGCATCCTTCCAGCTGTCGTGGTAGATAAATCTGGAATGAATCAGCATCCTAATATGTCACTACTGCTAACTTCTCTCCTGTCCGACGTCTCTCGTCTTCCTCCCCCCAGGGCCGTACTACAACCCCAGACCGAGGCAGCGCATCCCCAGGGACTTGGCCATGTGCGTGACTCCCAGCGGGCAGTTCTACTGCTCCATGTGCAACTGTGGAGCCGAGCAGGAGACGGACTTCAGGCAGCATCTGGAGAGCAAACAGCACAAGGCGAAAGTGTCAGAGTTGAGATACCGCCATGAGATGGAGAACCTCGGCTACAGCTAAGAAACACGAGAGGAGAGGAGGAGGAGCAAAGGCAGGGACTAGAGTGTAAAGGAATAGATAGGCATTACAAGAGTAGAGTACAGGAAGGTATGCCTCGTGTTTGAGGGGCATATTTAGTGAAGTGATTAGCCCAAATGGCTCCAAGATCTTGTTGCAATTCATTTGATATAATACAGTTCATTTGACAGGACACATATAAAAGTGGCTCAGGTAGTAGACTAGGTTTACTAAGTACAGAGTTGATGGTGTGATCCCAGCTTTTCCTGTCTGCAGGTCAAAAATGTCCTTTGGCAAGACACTAAACCCTCAGTTGCTTTTGACTTGCAGGTCAGATTTGTCCATCCCTTCAGGAAGGACAGGATCATTGGATTTATTTAACACTCTATATATGGAATCAGACTGCATCATGCAGAGACAGTGGCAGATTTTTAACATACAACTTAGAAACATGGACTGTATATAAAACTTGTGAAGCCAACGCAGAAGTGCCTTAAACCTGCATTCTATCACACAGCCAGCAGGGGGCGACTCCACTGGTTGCAAATTAAAGTCAACTTGTACAAAAAGTAAATGAAAACATGAGCCAACTTCTCACTTGTTACCTCAGTAAACTTTTTCCTAAGTTTGTGGCCTCAGTCACTAGTTTCAAGACTTTGTAGATACAGTATAAGGTTTGTTTTATAAATTAAAGTCGCATTTAGGGGAAAAAAGACAATAAAGCAGGGTGTGTTTTAAGGCAGGACTACCTTGTGATTGACAAGTTGCTACTGTATGGCTGTACACAGTGTCCTCGAGTTATAAGTGATGGCCAAATGCCAAATTTGATGCTTCAAAACGGTAGTCCACAAACCAGTGGGTGACGTCATGGTGGCTGCATCCATCTTTTATATGCAGTCTGTGCTTAAGAAGAAAAAGAAATGATAGTTTTGTTTAGCTGTAAAACTGATCTCATTTTTGAGCCAGTATCTTTTCTTATACTTTTTCTGGTCAACTTCTGGTCCTCCAAAACTTTGAGCAGGTTTCATTCTGACTCAGGGTATGGCTAAATGCAAATGAAATGCAAAGAAATCTTGGGCTTGTTCGGGCAACAGGGAGGAAGTCCGCATGGAGCCACAAGGACAGGAGAAGGAGACAGGTGAGGAAGTCAAATGGAGAAGACAAGCGAAAAGGCTTTTAGGTCAAAACAGCTTGAGAAATCAATCTCTAAGGAGTTTTTGTTTGTGACTCATTTTTCAATTCTTGTGTGTGAATCAGCCCTATAGGTACTTTTACAGGCCCTGCAGCAGGGACTTGAGGGCCACCTAGTGACCACAGGGCCACATGGGGCCCAAAAGAGCAAATTCACCATCTTTAGAACCTAATAGAGGTTTTAAAAAAAAAATCCAAAGCCGTGAGCACTACTTGCTAATTAAAAAAACAAAGCACAATGAACATCATCTGTTAGAAACAGTGTTATATGAATCTGTGAGCCTCAGCTGACCTCTTAGCGATCCTTTGGTGTGTCCAGGCTAAAGGCTAAGCCCTGGCTAGCCTTGTTTGTGCCTTTGGAGGGAATGAAGCTAAAGAGTAAGCTTTGGCTAGCCATTTTGGCAATATGATAGAAACCAATCTGTAGTACTGAGTAGGTTTTTCTATATTATGTGTCATCTCTCTTCTTGTATTAAATCCACTCTAATGCTATGTAAATATGATTAAATTACATTGTAGATGTAAATATAGCATAATATACATTAATGTTAGCCTAGAATATATTGTAATAATCTATTTAATAATTATCAGGAATCTTGTACAAAGTGTGCACTGAATGAATGTCTACTTATCAGCACTGTATGTTTGTGTCGGCCCTCCACAACACTCTGGACGGTGCCTTTCTTTATTGTTAAAGTAACTCCGGTACCATCAGTGTGTAGTTAAGAGCTGCTAGTCTCATCATTTGGACTGTGCTGGAGGACCATGTGCCAGGAGAGGCTGCCTCTGAAGCCGAGGGTTTTTTTTAATGCAGAGTACAAGCTGAATTTTTGTTTTCGACAAACAGCCAAAATGGCATCGTGAGGAAGAAACACATTCACTAACAGTGATGCGTGCAGCTGAAAGCATTTAACTCCCAACTTTAAATTAGTTTGCAAATTGAAGAGCTTCTGGATATTTCTGGTTCTAACGCATATCATTTAATTCTCCCAATCAACCTTGATTCCCACAAGGGACATAACCAGGTTTTACTGCAGAGTGCTGCGGAGGAGTAACATGGACTTTGTCTTTGTTTGCACACATAGATCTGCTTTCTGTTCTGTTTGAGGGTTTTTTTGTCGTTCTTCTCCCCATATGACCCAAGTCCAACTGATTTTCTGTCTTTAGTCCATCCTGAGAAGATTGGTTTTATAATAGGAATCTGATTAGATTTTCTGTTTCTGTTGGTTTAATTTTCTGTTCCATTTCAGTGGCGCTGAGGTTAATGCAGTCACCAGGCATTAGGAGTTTACAGTCATATTTTAAATTACTAAAAAATGTGTACTGTGCCTTTAAAGTTGGCTATGATCTCCAGTGCATTTGAAGATGATAATAATGGAGTCAAATAATGTGCATATTTGTTGTTTCTTACACAAAAGTCTTCTCTTTCAAAACCTTATTTACATACTGATGATTCTTTAATCCTTCAAATTGAAAAAGATTTTATTCATGCCTAAAAAAATCACTTTATGTCACGATGAAAAATGATTTTTCACAAGGATTTATA